>JAZEWU010000011.1:4750095-4761515 GCA_036362915.1 Geotria australis | reverse complement strand
AAATGCACCTCTATGCTAGGTACCGCATAGAGGTAATACTAGCGTTTTATATAGCGCCTCAAACACACAATAGCGTGTGTTTGAGTGAGCTATGTTCAAAGCGGCGTGTTTGTGTAGTGAGGGTTGGGTGACGAGGCAGGCCTCTCCGGCGCCTAGCTGTGCGGAGCCCCCGCTGATCCAACCCGGTTTGTTCGCCTCGGTCAAGCGGTGGAGTGGCAGGCATGGCGCGGTTTGAGCTCCCGACGCCCACGTGCTGGCCACGAACGTCGCTGGCCAGCCGACATCATCTGCTGATGCACGTCCCGTGTCGGATGGGCCTTCCGAGTTGGGGGGAGGTATTGAACTTGTTTTTAGTAAACAAGAAGCTGATAGCCGAAGAGACAGTGGTGGAGATGCGGAGTTTGTGGTCGGCAGCCTGCATGAGCGGCGTCATCTTGCTTGAAAACACCACGTTTGCTGTAAACAAGAGACGCGTTGCAAAAGAGGTTCAATGTTTATCTCTTTCGTCCATCCTGATCCGCGAAGCAATCACCACAGAAGAGACTGCAGAGCAAATTTACACTGGCAGCCGTGTTCCATAGGCCATTCTTTGATCTCTACGTGAATAGTAAGCTTTTGCCAGTAATTCACATCCGCCCCATTTGGAAAAGCTACAGGAGGCTGTCACAGTGGACTTCAGGTCTGGGGGTATTGGGTTCAATTCCAGAGACAAGCACTGTGAACCCTGAACAAATACATACCTACATCCATCATTAACCTCCAAACACACAGCGGTGCTGCAGTAAGTCAACGGGCTAATGGCTTGATTGTGTCAGGGCAAAATGTGGGTACCTCCCTTCTATACGACTACTCTGTGCAGCACGGAATAACACACTAAATGTAGCTTGAAAGAGGGAGGCCGTCTGGACGTGATATGTGAGGTTTAGGCCCAATGCTGCTTTTAATTCGTTTTTTTGTAGAGGCGAGATTTTACGTCGTAGACCTTCCATGTAACCACACGCTGCCACGCTGTGTAGTGCATTGCGGTTTGTGTTTAATGTTGAACTTCGTGTGCAAAAGCTCACATTTTGCATCGAGCAACCAGTGATTTCCCATTACCGCATTTTCCCTTAGCATATGATGTGTGTTTAGCGGGACGCGGTCGTGTAGCGATTAGCGGGCCATGCTACATCCCGGGCCACCCGGGTTCGATTCCCACTCGCTGCGAACACCGCTGATGAGTTTCTGAATTTGTTCTGGACCCCCCTCCTAGGTTGACTCAGCCACAAATGAGGGAGACAAAGGCGACCGGGCGTGGTGCTGACTATCCACCCCTCATGTTGCATGCTGGCCTTTATAGACACCCACTAGCAGCACTTGACTATACACTCTGTTAAGGCTATATGGCGGTGTAGATTTAGATGTTTATTATTACAACATATAAACCCAGCGCGTTTATAGTTCTGGAAGCGGGATTCCTGCGATCCAACAAACGTACGAACTAACGGTCTCTGTCTTTTTGTATTTAGCATGCATTTGCAAGTGCAAAATCTGCCACAACCCACTAGGCTTTTGTCAGTATTGTTACAGTAATTGTTGTTAGCACTAGTTATGCTGTCTTTTTATGGCACTCAACGTTTGTTAATTCAGCCCACTTATTATTAAAAAAGATGGTCATACAGTTTTACGTGCTGCATATTAAATTATTACAATAGCTAGTGTCTGGAGATGGTATTTGGGTGACTCAGAGGTCAGAGCCCTGAGCTGGCACTGCTGAGACGCTGGGTTCGAATCCAGACAGCTGCCTGTGATTAAAATGTATTCTCAAGCGTAGTGAGTTGATAGTCTATATCCTGTCACCAATTGCTGCACAACAAAAATAATTGTATAAAATGTGGTTATTTTAATTCACGTGGCTATAATCCAGCTCGGATAATATAGCGATGTTTATTGAATCACTGCGATGAATATTGTCATCATGTAGAGCGAGTGGGAAAGTGCTGCCCTCTACTGTGTGGATGACAGATCACTTGAAGGGATCTCAGAGGTAGATCTACGATATCTGCTTTATGGGTTTCACTGTTGGGGCGGCACGGTGGCGTAGTGGGTAGCGCTTCCGCCTCACAGCAAGAAGGTCCCGGGTTCGAATCTCGGCTCGGGGTGCCTTTCTGTGTGGAGTTTGCATGTTCTCCCCGTGTCCGCGTGGGTTTTCGCCGGGCACTCCGGTTTCCTCCCATAGTCCAAAGACATGCTGATAGGTTAATTGGCGTACTGACTAAATTTCTCCAGGTGCCCTGCGATGGACTGGCGTCCCATCCTTGGTGTTCCCCTGCCTTGCGCCCTGTGTCTGCCGGGATAGGCTCCGGCTCACCGCGACCCTGTATAGGATTAAGCGGTTTCTGAAAATGGATGGATGGATGGGTTTCACTGTTCTGTGAGAGCTCTGATACCGTCCTGTTTGGCATTCAATTCAGTATATACACCAGCTGAGTACCTGCCCTATGTGCGATCTTATTCCAAGCGTTTAACACGTTCTTTTGACGTCTCTTGTTGATTACCACCCAGCATGTTTCAGTGTAATTGCTTGCAGTTATGTTGGGTACAATGTCTGCAGGCTATTTCAGAATCTTAACCTGAAACATACTGTAGTAACGCAGTTTGTGGCATATAATTTTCACATGTGGTTAGTCTCCTAGTAAATGCTCCATTGACTTGGATCAGTATCCAATATGCAATGTAGGTACATTTTTCAAGAAAAACTATTCTTCTTTGTACTGTGAACTCCTGACACTATGCTGGTCCTGAGTGTGTTAATTCGAAAGGATAACAGTTGAACCAATAAGATGATTGTGTAATGTGGCAGAACACATGTCTTGTGTCCCACTGGTGTTTTTAATATGATATAAAACGTGATTTTGAAAGGTCGTAGTTCAAAGGTCGCAGGTTCAAATCCTGGTCAAGGGCCCTCAGGCCATCAATATCACGTGAAAAAGTCCATTGTGATTGTCCTTTAGATAGACATGTCCGAACTATAGTACGAAATATGGAATTACCACTGGCTCAGCATCACAAAGAGATGTGCACTGCCCAACACTTGTTTGAGGAGGTAGACAATAACGTTTCACGTTTTATATATATATAAAACTTGGCCAGCTTTTTTATACAAAGTTTCTTATACCACGGCGACCCGATTAATCGTCTAAGGAAGGGACACTGTTATTGTATGTTTTTCTTGGATAATTGTCAGATTTTATGTTAGGGCAGTGGCATTACCCAGTGGCTTCCTTCTGTGTCTTGTGTTACATGGTCTAGAGATGTGAAGACAATTAGTGATACATAGCACAAATTAGTGACTAACTGCTCATGTTCATTCCAAATTGTACATTTGGAAATATCTAAAGCCTCATGCTTTAAAGATGTTCAATGTGGCCTGGCTTGCCAAGGAAAGTCAATGGAAGGTTGTTGCATAACATATCTTAATATGCAGGAGTTATGGGTCAGCTTTGTATACATTTGCTAACAACATTGGCCCATAGTACATACTTTTCTCATTTATTATTACGCCTTGCAATTGCCTGCTCACACCACTGCTTGCAGGGGGTCAAGGTAGAAGCGTTCACGTCGCGATCCCTGTCAGGTAGTACTTGGTATTGCCTGCGAATTCTACCAAAAACTTCAAGGCCGAGCTGAAAGACAACGATGTCCAGAGGCTGACCATCGTGCTTCGAAGAATCGCAAAGAAGAAGACCACTGCTTGCAGAAGGGTCTCCACTAGACATAGCATTAGAGAGCCCCTCTAGAGGGCATTTGGTCTGCTCTCTCATGTCCAGACATCTTGGAAAAGGTGGGAGTTTCCGCACTTTATGCCACCAGATGTGAGCTGCTGATGTACTATTTGTGGTAAATGTGGTTAACCCATTTATACTGCTGAGTAGACTGAGGCAGTGGGAGTTAAGCAGCTGTCACCATGATTTTAACTGCTCCACCAAGAGAACAGAGAGGCAACCTCAGTTTACATTTCAGTGTACTAATGGTTCCACCATGGCAGTATGGTGGTGCATTGAGTAATAATAATAATAGCATTTATAGAACGCCTTTCACCCGAGGGTCACAAAGCGCTGCACAAGGCAGCGGAGAGAACGACATGTCAACAACAACAGAGAACGGAAAATTAGCAACCATTTTTTTTGGGGGAGTAGGGCTGCTCCCTCACAGCAAGAAGGTCCCAGGTCCAAATCGCAGCTCCGGTGCATTTCTCTGTGGAGCTTGCATCTTCTCCCCATATCTGCGTGGGTTTTTTGCCGGGTATTCTGATTTCTACCCACAGTCAAAGACATGCTGCTGCCTATGTGAATTGACCGGCTAATTGGCCCCGGTGCCTTGCGATGGATTGGCATCCAATCCTGGGTACAGCCCTGCCTTGTGCCTAGTGTCTTCTGGGATAGGTTCCAGCTTCACTTTGACCCTCTGCATGATTAAGTGGATAATTATGTTGATCTTGTATCTCACAATATTTGCACCAAAAAAATACCATTAATGGAGCGTTTCTAAAATTTCACTGACATTATTTTGATGTTTTGATTGACACGATTTTGACGACTCGAGACGGCTTGGGGAGGCCTTCATCTAGCAGTAGATTGATCAGAGCTGATGATGATTTTGCCGAAGTCTACTTGCCTGGTAGAAAATAAATTGAGTCAAGCATACCATATTGAAATGTACTAAGTCAAATACACACTAAAATGTCATTGATGAAAATAATTTGTATGGAGGCCTTTTATAAATGTTTAATAAATAGAGCACGCTTTAGAACTTTCTTATTTATCTGAAAGGTTCACAAAATTAAACGCACATGTTCGCATAGTTTTTTTTATAGAAAGCTGAAGGGAGACTGGCTATAGTAAAGGGGAAGTGTGTTTAATCAGTTGAAGTAACCTGCTTTAAATTAGGGTAAACAATACTCCGTAAATGATCCACAAGGAAGTTACAGGATATCATTTTTCCTAATTGCGAATTTGTATTTCATTGGTCACAGCAAGCCAGGTTAGGGCACCACAAGCAAGGGTGCAGATTCCTAGGGGTCACGTGAGAAACATGTTGAGTGTAGTCGTTATGGTGTTACTGTATTTACGCTGATGGAATAACTGCATTTTCCCCCTTCTAAACCTGCTTGATGTTTGCAATCACTCACGATACGTGTTTGAAGGGCATTCCCCCCAGCCGCTGGCAGCCAACGATTTATTACAGAACTCATACTTTGCACTGTGAAGCGTTCATATGTTTTACTTCGGTTCCTTTGGCAACAAAAAGGGGAGAGGCTGTGTCTGATAATACAAACTGACAGCGCTAAGAGACGCGTCAAGGGCTATGCGGTGTTTTGAATGCGATCTCATCATATAATGATGGTTCCTTTATCTTCTTAGCAGCTCACATGGAAGGCTTTGTGGCCCAATCCGCACTATTTGTCAAATCGCACTGATGTGTACATTGAAAGCGTTTCAGGCACGCCGTCATTGCCGAGCCAGTCGGAGAGAGTGGAGGTGATGATGAATGTTATCTCTGCTCCCGCCGTGTAATGTGACTTCACTTGCTTTTCACGATTTCTGCCAGGTGGCACAGATAAGATACGGGCTGCCATAGAGTGGTTAAGCCACGTCAAGACCGTCGCCACTGGCTAAATATAGATGCGCCTCGTGGGGAATTAGCCTACTGCAAAATGTACGTTTTACTTGGGTTATGCTGAAAAAGCGTGATATTATAGGCAGACTGCTAGAAAAATAAACACCTTCAGAATGTTACATTTGTTTAACCTTCACTGCTGCCAATGCACGTTTTATACCGTTTTAGTGACGTGTGTAAGTGTACAAAGTTGTTTTTGTCTATACACGTGCACAACGTTTGTAGTGGAGGGATATTTTTAGAGCACTGCCCAGTGGGACCGGGCGATACAGGTTCGATTCCTGGTGGTACAGGAGAGCAGTGGCGATTTGTCTGAGTATATGTTGCGTGGTGTGCAGGATTAAGCGGTTTCTGACAATGATGATACAATGAAGGTATAGAGGTCTTGATTGTACAGTGTTGTGATTCATATACAACAAGACGAAGACCCAACTTATATATTTGAATATGATATCCAAAAACATCATGCTGTATTTAAATGAATTAGAACACATTTTTTTAAGTGAGCCCATGTTAGGTTGTAATATATTAAGATTACGCATCTCAAATAATTTGATTAAATGTATATTTCCCGTATATGAAGCGTTATGCAGCGGCTACTCTCGGACCAAACAGTGCGGTGTCTTCATGGTTTCATGTTCATTTTTTTTTTATTACGTTTTCATCAAGTAACAAGTATTAGCCGTCGGTTTCTGCAAGTCATTTGTAGAACGACAGTAAACAACGCCGGGGTCTGAGAGAAACGGTATTTCGATTCTCTGTATGTCCTGTACATATGGTAGAGTTGACAAATAAAGTTGAATTGAATTGAATTGAATGAAGCAAGCGTGTTTCCAAGCGAGTATAATTGCACAAACCTGATGTAGGGAACTGTTCATGTCATGTTTGCAGTTCTGAGCCAGTGACAAGTCGGTCAATATGGTGACCACTGTTTACTTCTCACGAAATGGTATTAATTTTATAGACTCTCCAACTATGACGGATTGAGTGAACCTATGACCCGGTAAGAAAACACAACATTCTTAAGACTCTTGTCAACAAGACTTGGACTGTGAGAATTAAATTATTTTTTAGTATTTCCCATGCTCAACGTAATTATTTATATTTGTATAATAAGTTATTTGCTGCCCTTTCTTAATCCACTGCTGGATGAAGGTCTTCCCACTTGTCAATTATGGGTCGTGGTTTGACCATAGCGGCTCAGATATCAGTTGCATCTGATATTTGCCGTGGTTGGGATTCCAACTTCCATCACCGTGTCCATGGCAGACCGCACTAACCACTGCTGCAGCACGACTTCATCATTGTTTGTCTGTGAAGCTGTCTAAATCCTTACTTAATTCACTCCAGGGCTTAGCCAACGTTTGCATTACATCTGTGGTGAGAGTTCACTAGACCATCTCGGTTTGAATGTGAAAAATATCTGCACAAATACCCAAACCCCGAATTTCGGGGATTAGTGAACAGTGCGCTGGCGTCTATGCCTCCTTCGTTCTCTGAGTTATACATTTAAATTGTTCAGGTCTCGACAATGGAATGTGGTGACAAGTAGGTTGGCAAAGTGTAAACCCAGCCGAACTAAAATATTAGTTGAAGTTTCTAAAAACAAAAGTGAGAAGATATTTTTTGCAGTCTGCTAAAAAGCAATAGAGCGGTCTCGTGATTATGTAAGACTTACAAGAGCGAATTTGTTTATTTTTTAAAAAACTCCTAACATGTTATACCATATTAAAAGGCATATATATTTTGACATCAACCCTCAATGTAAGACGATAAAACCGACAATTTGAAGCGTGCTAAGATATTATTAATGTACTGTGTGTAATGAGTTTTCGCAGTTGCACAACAAAGTCAAAGTAAAACATCGCACCGTGTGAAATTTGGTCAAACCTAGGTCTCTGGGCTTATGTGACTGATATACAACTTGAACCACTCACTCATCTGTGCAGATGAAGGCAGCACAGTCCAGTGATTGTGCTAGATTGTTAAAGATTAAAGGGAATGGGCCAATCATGGATCCCTTATAACAGACATTGAATACAAATTCGTTTTTATGCTACTTTGGGATCGGTTTAATGTAGGTTTACTGTATTATGTCTCCAGTCCTCTGTCACCTGGGAAGCCCATATATATTGTCCATAGTGGCACCTTGTCACCTCTTACATAGCTGGAAGCTAAGAATGCGTTGATATTCGGTGATAAAAGACATCTGTACTCGTGCGAGCATTGGGTGGTCCTGCTCTCCGTTAGCCACAGGCCAAAGACTGGTAAATTCCCACCAGGTGTTGTGGCCTCTCCACGTGACACTGCTTTTACTCAATCCCAAAAGTGTTCAATAAAGATCCCAGAGTTTATCCTAGAACGAATTTTATCTTGAAAATGTACGAATGTCAGACCAATGTTCAGTCAAGTGAGTTAGCCTGATCATCACATTTGCATCTTCTGCTTAGCGATTCTTCGAAGCAGCGCGATGGTCAAATTACAGTTTCCCATTTTCTTACACAGCCCCTTGCATTTTCATTGAACTCCGCAAGGTCTTTTGAGCTGCATTTGCATAATAAGCACAGATTATAAATGAATGATTCCCATCCATGCTGCTCCTGCCATTAGTTTAATCATTGCGTATATATGGCTTATAAACCGGATTTAAAAATAAATAAATCGCAAGTGTGCAATCAGCATGTCTACCAAACACTTCGAGGCTGAGCTGAAAGACAACGATATCCAGAGGCTGACCATCGTGCTTCGAAGAATCGCAAAGAAGAAGATTCAGTGGAACGTCTCACAGCCTTAGCAAGCCCTCTCTCTTCATGTGTGGCCCTTTACGTGCAAGCAGGAGAGAAGACAGCAGAGCAAGGCAATTCATTGTCACCGGCTGAGTGTAAAGGGAGGCACTCGTGGGCACCTGGCCTGCCTGTAAAACATCTTGACTTTTGCACCAGAGACGTTGGTAAGCAGCATTAAGCATTGTAATAACACACTGTGGCCTCTTGAGAATGAATTATTTCCCAATGATTGACTGCCTCTCTATCTCCTCAATAACTGGAACTCAGTGCTGCCGCTTACTCCCACCCATGTGGCCGGGGTTGACTTTGAACTGCACCTGGAGAGGTCTCCCCCAGGTCAACGCAGCCTGAAATGACGGCATGGTTTGTGTTGCGTAAGAAAAACCTATAACTGTTTGTATTGCCATATATTCAAACACAAAGTCCCAGGTCTGCCTATACTATTGCATAGGGTAACTAGAGTGTCTTTAGGTTATACCGTGTGTTGTTTGGCATGATATTCGACATTTCACTCCGAGTACTTAAAGCAAAACATTGGACATCATGGCTGAACAGCACACGGTACAGCCTGATAACCCATTGGGCAGGAATGTGTTCCATTTGCCCTCAATGCATTGGATGTCACAATATTTTAGAAGTTAACTTGGATTGAGCCTGGTTAGTACTTGGGTGGGAGCCTGGGGGGATATCGGGTGCACATTGTCAGTCAGTCGGTGTGTATTTAAGCTGGAAGGAACCGTTGAGCTAAATAGCTCTTTTTAAGAGTTATCCAGCGAGGAGGGGTAAGGATTTTGTCTCGAAGATGTGAGTATTACCGTGGATTGGATCGAACGATGCAAAGCAATGAATGTTATCCCCTCTGGTCTGTGTTTTTTTTTATATAAGAAACTTAGTTTTCTCTCGCTTGTCAATGAACATTCCAATGCAGGACCCCCTTGAAAGAACAATAACTCTCAGTCAGGCTTTTTGTATAAAGAACATTATTATTACCTTGATACTTATAATCCATTCAGGTAAGTGGTGTTTGCAAACACATATTAAGGCCATCTCTTCACATACTCATAGACAAAAAGCATCCCCCATATAGCCTTACCCGAACAGTGATTTTAACAACACATTCAACTTCAAGTGGTGAAATGTAAAACTATGTACCACTTTAATTGCGCAAATATTCATGATGATTAGTTGACTATGTGCTGAAATGCTGTTGGCAGCTGTGTTCTCTTGGTCAACAGAGCGATCTTGGAAAGGTACATTAACCTGCACTTTATTTAAAAACATAAAGAAAATGCTGAAGGTAGCCAAGCAAAGCATATAAAACATACCACGTTTGTTTTCGTGTGCGTGAAAAATTGTGCTGTCATCCAATTGGAAACAACGATACCCTGTCATTCAGTGACTTGGATGCATAATGCACCATTTATTTAAAATGTATTGGGAATTTTATAACTGTTTCTCATTTTGTAAGCTTGACATAATAATTTACTGCAGCATTTATTTAGTTGTGTTGTAAGGACCCGTGTGAGTCTCCCCGGTTCGCGACGGAGGTGCCCAGTTGCCGCAGCGCGAGGTTCGCCGGTCTCGGCCATGTCGCCCGCAGCCTCCTTCCCCCCAGTAGGGAGAGGCTCCCCTTCACCCTCTCGTGCAGCGCTTCGAGTGAGAGGCTTGTTGTAGAAGTTGTACGCCGATACCGTCCTTCGTCCACGCACGTTTTATTCCCTCCAAAACTCTCTTTCCCACTCCCCCCAGAAACCCCCGCCGGATATCCTCCCTCGCCGCGCTCCTAAGTCGTGTCACTCGCCCGCGCGGCCGCGTTCCTCGATGTACACCTAGCCGGGTACAGTGCGCGTGCGGGCGGCAGAGGGCCATGACAGTGTTAATGCCCTTGTGTAGCGCTCTGGCCGTGCCCTTGTGTAAGTGCGCTTGTGGCCACGTGCACCCCGCATGGCCCTCGAGCCAGAGTATTGCCCGTGCGAAACGGGCGGGTGGCCAGGCCTATGCCTCGAGCACGTGGCGAAGGGTTGGAGCACGTGGCGAGGCCCGGAGATGCACGTGACAGTGGCCCGGGAGCGGCCGGTGGCGAGCCGGTTCGACGCAGGAAAAAGGGGGGCGGGCGAGCGGGAAACGCTGAGGAGTACAAGAGGACGCGCGTGCAAGGTGTGTGGCCCGCACGCGGTCAGGAGGTGAGACGCGTCTCTCGGAGCGGGGGTCGCTGTGTGGTGGGGGTGGAGAATTTCTGCGCGTGCGAGGGCAACGTGGAGAGGCCCCGGTTGTGTGGGCTAGGAGCCGCTGTTAAGGATAGCAAACCGAGCGTTCGGAGTGACGGACTGCTGTTGATGTGAGAAGTCTTGCTGGTGTCGTAAAGACAAAGGTGCTGCATCTGCGTAGAGATGACCCGCAAACGGCACGCTGCTCAGCAGCGTCAACAGACCACGGAGCAGGAGGAGGAGGGCGGCGAAGGCGATGTCTCACAAGCTGGGGAGGCCGAGGTGGGGTATTACAGTTGTACGGCACTGTATTGCATTATGTTTGAGCGGCCTCTGGCTAACACTGTGACTCAATCATTCCGTTATTTTTTCACAATAATTTATAACGCGATTTGATAAGGCATTGTTAACAATCCACAGATACCGTGACGTTGACTACAATCATTGTTGTGGCCTCCAGATGCTCACAATTCACCAGTGACAGAGAAGAACACATTCGTGAATCCATAATTGTGACATCGAATCACACGCGAACGTTATTACATATATCACAGCATTCATTCCATGGTTGAACGGATTTAAAGTAACCTCACTACTCCATAGTACAGCGTTATGAGGACGTTAACACCATGTATTATCTTGTGAACACTTCTGGCAAGAAGTATTCGCCCTTGCCATCTTCTTCTTTGCGATTCTTCGAAGCGCGATGTTAAATTACAGTTTCCCATTTTCTTACACAGCCCCTTGCATTTTCATTGAACTCCGCAAG
>JAZEWU010000011.1:4734509-4750062 GCA_036362915.1 Geotria australis | reverse complement strand
CGTCCGTTGATAATTAACTCTCCAGACTCTACGGCGCCTTAATTTAGCCCTCCGCCGGTGGACTCGTCGCGTGGTGGACACTCAAAGTCGGCCCCCCCCCGAACTACTGGTCAATTCGAGGGCATTACAGTTGTACGGCACTGTATTGCATTATGTTTGAGCGGCCTCTGGCTAACACTGTGACTCAATTATTCCGTTATTTTTTCACAATAATTTATAACGCGATTTGCTAAGGCAATGTTAACAATCCACAGATACCGTGACGTTGACTACAATCATTGTTGTGGCCTCCAGATGCTCACAATTCACCACAGTGACAGAGAAGAACACATTCGTGAATCCATAATTGTGACATCGAATCACACGCGAACGTTATTACATATATCACAGCATTCATTCCATGGTTGAACGGTTTTAAAGTAACCTCACTACTCCATAGTACTGCGTTATGAGGACGTTAACACCATGTATTATTTTGTGAACACTTCTGGCAGGAAGTATTGGCCCTTGCCATAGGATATAAACATAAAAAACTTGCCATCGCCATCCATGATTAATCCACTGTTGGAGGCATCAGGTAACCATCACCATCTCTCACCGTCTTGCGATGTAGCAATCCTTATAGCACAAGCACCCGGGCTGATCTATTGCTCCATCTCTGCAGTCTAGGTCCGCTTGGATGTATCCCTCCTTTGGCTGCCACTCTGACACTAGTCTTGGAATAACCGGTTATCATCAATTCTAGCGATGTGTACAGCCCAAAGCTTACTACTTGTCTTAATAGCTATAAATAATTGTACATTTTTTTTATGTTACCCTGGCCTAGAACCCATTTGATTCTGATGAAGAGGAATCGTGTAGTGAAATTAAGTGGAAATATCTGCCCTTTTCATGCTGATTATTGTATTTTGATTTGAATTGAATGAATCAATGTTTCCCTCTCTTAAATCATGGACGTAGAAAAAACGTGTAGTTATGTATATATGCATTCATTCATTCTCAGTAGCTGCTTCATCCTATAGTAAGCCAGAGCCTATCCTGGCAGACACTGGGTGCAAAGCAGGGCTACACCCATAATGGGACCCCAATCCATTACAGGGCAGCGGGGGCAATTTAGTCAGGCCAATTAATAACCTAGGCAGCAGTATGTCGTTGGACTGTGAGAGAAACATGCAAATTCCAGACAGAAAAATATCCGAGCTGGGAATCAAACCCATGTCATTGCTGTGAGGCAGCAACGCTGCTCATTACGCCACCGTGTCGCCCTATGTATACATTGTGAAGTAATTGTTCTCAGAATACAACACATTATTTAATGCTGGCAAAAAGGATTAGCGTTATGAATGAGCTGATTCCAATATAATGTAATGTCCACAGGGACGTTTCCTTCAATGTTTGTCACGTGAACGATCACGGTGACAATAGTTGATGTCAGAACTATGACACTAACAGAGTGAACGTGTTTCTCTCTGATGTGCTGTCTGGCCAGAGTTGCAAGCTGTCCAACGTTTCGCTCCCGTGCAGGGAGCTGCTTCTTATGGCTCAATCCCTGAAGAAGCTCCCAGCACGTGGAGCAAAACATCAGACCTCGTGCTAGACGACACGCGATTTCGACCCCCAAACACAACGGGGCACTTTACAGCATAACCATGACAATCGTCACATGAACAGAAACTAATTTAATGATACACCACGTGAAGATGTGCCATCTCATTGTAAGACTGAGAAATTATACAGCAGTAAGGGTAACAACCATTAAACCATTTTTCAAGTTAATTTAATTTCTGCACTAGAAAATCCAGATGTATATCTAGATATTGGATAGGCAATTACGGGACACTTTATCTATGCAATAGCGCCCAAGTGCCTTGCACCGGGTTAAACAGTTTAACCGCACAGATGCTTTTATGTTGACAAATTTCATCCAGTACAGGCTGTGTCAACGAGATTGCATCGGTATGGTTATATCACATATTCAAATTCAATGAAATGACCTTGAAGTGGATCAGAGAAATTGCTAAAAAGGGCTGCACGAGAAAACGCCACTATTGTGAGCTCACCATAAAACATCATCTCCCCGGCCAAATGGTTCCACAAACGTACGCGGCAACCTTAAGTAGATAAATCACCACGCTTCTGCGAAGGCTCACTGGGTTAGCTGTGTGGTTTCTGGCAGAGTGTACGTGCAATGCCACCCTCGGGGGAAGAAATTACTTGGAATATCAGAATGTGTGTGTTGCGTGGGACGTGTATTTGTTTCAGATGCAGCTGGTTACAAATACAATGGACAACACCATTTTGTTTTGCATTACAGAGGCTATGATTGTTTATTGTTTAATTTTGGATAGTTATTTTTCGTATTACAAAATTCCCAGCAGCTAGCAGCGAACAGCACGGTTAAAGGTGTAGTCGAGTTAGTGCATGGGTATGAAAACAACTACTTGGAAACAGGAGTAATGCAAGTGAATGAGAATGTCTCTTAAGAGCTGCTCATTCGGTATTGCCGTCTCGAGCTTCTTCTTCTTAGCGATTCTTCGAAGCACGATTGTCAGCTTCTGGACATCGTTGTCTTTCAGCTCGGCTTCGAAGTGTTTGGTAGAATTCGCAGGCAACACCAAGTATTACCTGAGCTTGATGATGCTTCAGAGAGCGTATTGACAGTTTTGGGGATTATGAGGTGACATCAATCATCGAGCGTCCTGAGCTGACAGATTCGAAACCTGGTGACGTGGTTGGTGTAGCTGTCGCAGGCTAAGGTGGAGTCAGGAGTAATAATAACATTTTATACAGCGCCTTTCACCCGAGGGTCACAAAGCGCTGCACAGGGCTGCGGAGAGAACGGCACGCCAACAACGACAGAGGACGGAAAAACAGCAACATTTTTTTTTTGAGACATGGACGGTGGGGCAAGCGATGCATCTGCTAGACGGGAGCGTCCACGTGGTGACATGGTTGGTGCCTGGTGCTGATCAGGACGGCTGGGGATATGGAAGCATTTAGGGAGCGATTGTGAAGCACTGCTGCCAGGCGGCGGTGAACTCCGAAAGCCTCACTGAAGGTGCAGAGTAGGGTGTCGTCCGCGCGAGTATGGTGTCTAACATCAAAGCTCCCAATGATGTGACACATCGGAGATGTGAAGGACACGTCAACTGTGTGACGAGGGGAAGAGAGGTCGGATGATGGGAAACAACACAGCGGTCCTGACCCGAGCGGTAAGGCACAGCGTATGTCGAACGTTACGATGTCACACTCCGCAACAAGAATGATTAATGATGATCAGAGAGCCAGATAAAGGCGTCTTTACAAGTTATCGTTATTGCACGGAGGCTCGGTTTCACTAAGATGCCTTTGGGGTCCAGTGTTGTTGCATTGAGGTTCACAGAGTCGTACTGAGCGACATTTACGTTTCTCATCATTCAGTGTTTATGCCCAAGGCGTACACTTGATGAGTAGAAAACATTTCCTACATCATTAGCAGGCTACTTACTCAAATTAAGGTCGAGATCATCGATGTGTGTGACATGGGTCTGAGATGTGTGTTTTTCAGTCTACACCCGTGGTGCTAATATCCATTTCAAGGCCTGCAGGCGTCAACATTGACTTAAAATGCAAACGTTAAATGTGAAGGGAAATATACATCACAGTTTATGTAAAGGAGCTTCAAAGATTGTGATTATAGTGTGGCCTTTCTGTATGTAATGGAGCAAGTGAATGTATAATTAACTCGAAGGCTTTCATGACCAATGTTTATTCATAGTGAGGTTCTGTTTGTGAGTTTAGGTCACGTGAAGGTGTGTAAGTGAAGTGCACCCGTCGATATACCGGCGCAAACGAGTGAGCACATGCATCACTTACCTCAAAAGATGGCACCGACGTTTCGCTGGCATTACAGCTAGCATCATCAGGGACAAAGAGACATAAATCGGCGGAGACGCTTGTTATATAAGGTACTGTGTGGGGGAGCGGTAGCCCAGTGGTTAGCGCACTGGGCTACGAATCTGGCGACCCGAGTTCGAATCCCGCTCACGGCCAACACCAGTGACGATTTTCTGAAACCGGTCCTGGGCCTCCCCTAGGTCGACTCAGCCTCAAATGACTACCTAGTGCGGTGTGTAAGCATCGCCACTGGGGAGACAAGGGCGGCCGGGCGTGGTGCTGGTCACCCACCACCTCGTGTGCCGTGTCGACCTTCATAGGTGCTCGCTAGCAGCACTTGTCCCTACAGTCTGTTAAGGCTATATAGGGGGTCTTTGTGTGGGAGTGGTCCCCTCTCCCCCCCGACACCACGTGGGGACCACTATGAAGTGTATGTATGTCCGCACTCAGAGTACCAGGTACAAATCTTTTACAAGCAGCATACTTAGGTCTTATTTCAGCTTTACTTCGCACTTATTAATTATTCTTTAGACATTTTAACACTATTTCACCTTTAAATTCACACTTTTACACTCCCACCAATAACGCTTAAGCACTCTTCCACCTTAACTATGGGCACCTTTTTGCCAGAATACAGATGATATTAAAGGAGATCATATTTTACCCTTTCTGACAATAATACAAGCGTTACGATCTTCAAATACCAAATAGACACCTTTCACAAGGTATCACATTAGCAAAGCCTAAAACTTTTTCTCTTTTATGTTACTCTTCCACCTTTATCATGGCATCAGGAGAATGTGGTACTCTCTTGGAACAAGATTGTCCATATGGTGGATACTTTGCTGGTTTCTGTAATTCGGAAAAGTGCAGAGGATAGCTCATAAAACATCTTAACAAGCATGCAGAGGCTACACTAATGGTGAATGGCTAATGTATCATTCTACACCCAAAAACTAGGAGCAAATGAAGAAACGATGGCATGATATACCATTCCTTAGAGCCAATTCTCATTGGGTGGCGTGTGAACGGAGTTAGAAAAATGACCACTGTTTGAATGCTCGCCAAAGTTATGATACATATGGATGTAGGCTTTTTTATGCTGCCGTAAATTTTCTTAGTGAAACAGTAATGCATTTGTCTTTATTTTGGCACATGTGCGAAGGAAATCACACATTACAGACAGCTCGAAGAATGTGACTGGCTCTGGGTACAGACCACCTTGTAATCAATGATTTTTTGTGACGGTAGTGTCATCTAGCATTTGAGGGTGGCGTTCTTAAAGCTGTGGCCTAAACATGAAGTCAAAACTAATACGCAGCTAAACCTGCGTTTACAACAGCTAGTACAAGTTTGAGCATGGAATTTGAGAAGTAAAACTCATTTCTGTAATGAAGCAGCAAAACAATGTTCACTTTTATTGTTTAAAAAATATGTTCACGTATTAAGTCTCATTCTCTAAAGTGAAATTGCTTAAGAATTAAAGAATGCAATTATCAACACGGGCCTTTTTCAGCCACTCTCACCACGTTAAAATAACGGAACCGAGATCAACATTGACGTTTGTTATAAAAAAAATAATTCCACAATAAGTTGTGGCTGTTGACGGCAAAATATGTAACATAGCGACAAAAGTATATTTGTTCACTAACAATGTAAACGTAATATTGTATTATACAGCTGTTTAGCAATCCACTGCTGGATGAATGCCTGCTCACACCTGTAAATGATAGGAGCTCAACACGTTGCCTAGTACAGGTTGGTGTCCAGGAGCCGTTCAGAGGTCACTCGCCGCCCGCGTTAGCCAGAGCTGGGAATCGAACCCTGGTGGCCGGCTTGATTTCTGAATAGATTCCTATTCAGAAATCAAACACCTACACTACATTATAGGGAGACTAATTGTGGCCTGTTCTCTTTCTGAAACTCGAATGCCGAATTAATGTTTTTAAACGATGCCTCATTGCAGTATTTAATATCGCCCTTCAAAGAATTTCAATTGCTCATAGTAGTTCCACTTTAAGAATAATGATTGCATCTCAAGAATGTTTCATTATAAATCCAATTATTTTAGCCAAATAAGCATTTATTTTCCCATAATTGATGTGTCGTTTATACAGACGAGTGGCAGTGTCATTATCCACTGTACTATACTCATATACAGTATGTGTAATTTTGGGTTCAATTCCTCGGTTGTAATTTTTGTGCTGTGTATACACGTTTCAAATTAAAATGATCACATTGATAGTGAGTTAATTGCCCCAGGTGCCCTGCGATGGACTGGCGTCCCATCCTCGGTATACCCCTGCCTTGCACCCTGTGTCTGACGAGATAGGCTCCTGCTCACCGCGACCCTGTACAGGATTATTATATCCCGATGTGCCAGTTCTCAAGTGCAAAGGGTTGATGGTCTCGGCCCTGTCACGATCGACTGCCCGCACAAAACACCATAATATTACTGTAGGGTCTTCACTTTATTTGGCTAGTTTACAGTTCTGACAATTAAAAATACAATAACATCAGTTGACTTTCACATGAAAAATACATAGAAGAGTGTTTGGGAAAGTATCCCTCCTACTGTGTCTAAGCTCACAGTTTTGTAAGAGTCGAAAGGATGTCTGTAATTGAATTGGAACCAAAGATG
This sequence comes from Geotria australis, assembly GCA_036362915.1. Lineage (NCBI taxonomy): Eukaryota > Metazoa > Chordata > Hyperoartia > Petromyzontiformes > Geotriidae > Geotria > Geotria australis. The sequence continues at coordinate 4,743,545 of JAZEWU010000011.1, read as the reverse complement.
AAAAAAGTACTCAAAGACGCATGTAGACACGTATATTTGGAAAAAAACAGAGAGATATGAATACAAACACATTGATCAAATAAGAGGAGTTTGACTATACCGCAATACATCTATCTGTATGTAAGGAATCGTTTTGAATTACTTTGGCATTATAAGCCTTGCTTTCAGTGATTAATCGTACTGTAATCTAAATCAAATGCATTATGAGAATTGGCAGATGCATTGAGCACAATGTGTGTGCCATCTGTGAGCCACTGACATAATTAAGCAGCACGGAAAAGCATCCAACAATGTGCTTGCAAATTGAGCCAAGTGTGATGGCTTTGACAATACAACTACCAGAGTCCACCAGTAACAAGAGGATGGAGTTGGCAGTGCAGCCTACCAGGTGGAGAACACATCTGGAACAACAGAGAATAAACAGTGGGGAACTTCTGAGTTGTGGAACTGGGGCTCCCATTCACAGGTCTTTGTGACTTAAGCAGAGCATATTGGACAGGAGTAGAGCAAGATGCAATGGGAGAGGATTTCAAAGAGGGTGATGGTGATTAATAATCCATCCCAGGTTGGATTAGGATTAAAGGCAGATACAAATTGGAATAATGTCTCATCTCGGTGCTGATGAGAAGTCTGCAGCGGAATTTTTGATTATAGCGGAGTTCGGAGCTTTTAGATTTGGGGAGGTGATTGTGGCAATAGTCAAAGTGAGAAGACAACTGCAGATGGAGCAAACACGAGGTGGATGCGGGAGATATGTAGATGGAGGTTTAACTTAACCTTGCAAGCACGAAGGTTGAGATGTGAGAAAGAAAGAAAGAAGCAAGGGTAAATAATGCCACCGAACTTTCAGACAACGCAAATTCGACGTCCAAGTTGGGCAAACACCTAGATGAGAATTATTATTTCGAGCTGGTTTTATTGAAATGTATTTCAGGCATGTTAAGTTGACCCAGGTTTAGACAGAATTAAGGCCTCCGAATCAACGGGTGCAACGTGCCCGGAGAAAATGCGCGCGTTACAAAAGTAGATTATTATTATTAAAATGATTGAGTAAACAGTAAGCTGACATATTTAGAGGCAACTAGGCAAATTAGTAAATACGTTTGAAATGGAAAGGGAATTGATTAGGTCAGTGGTCCCAATGTCTCCGTGCCCGTGTGCAATGCCCCGTAAATTGATCGTACATCCAAGGTGAATACTTAGTCAAACATTCCAGTGCCACCAACCTCCACAGGCTCCAGAATAAATATTTACCCCACATGTGCCCTCTATTTAACAATTCCTAGCACACCCTTGCAACACATTTATAAGACCACCACCTGCAGCTATAGTAACAGTGACTTAAAAAAAAGGAAATGGATTGCGTGAACACCCATCCATTGCATAAAAATGGCAAAACATTCCAACAATTTAGCTTCATGATTCTATGTAGGCATTACATTTTTCATAGCAAAGTGTTGAGGTTTATTAATGTCCGGTCACAATATTGTATAAAATATGAAATTATATTAGGTTTTTTCCCGGTGATTTTTTTTGTACGTGTTTATATTTTAGGATATTTTGAGAGTGCAGCTGTTTAAGATACAGTGCTCATATTACAAATGTACCAGTGCTGTAGCCAGGCGTTTAACAACCCTAATTACTCCTGTGGAAATAGCAGACAGTTAGGAGCCTGTATTGGAAAGAGTCTCATAAAAATGGGCTTTGGCCATAACTTACAGTTTTGGCAAACACACTGCAGCTCTTTTGGACATTATAGCATAGTAAGACAGGAACATTTAACTCATCTGCGTATAGTTAAATGTATTGTTTAAAACAACCGAACTTAAAATTATTTATCGCAGTATCATCAATCACTGTGATTATGTCATCAATAATACGTAACAAATTGATGGTGTACTTTTCATAAAATTTCACAGTCAGCAGGTATAGTTTAATTACGTAAAACCCGTAATCAACTTAATCAAAAAGATTCATGTTCATTTTTTCACACAAAATATCAACAAATATTAAAATCCCTCTTTTAATAGCTATGTTTATCCTACTCTTCTTCTTTGCGATTCTTCGAAGCACGATGGTCAGCTTCTGGACAACGTTGTCTTTCAGCTCGGCATCAAAGTGTTTGGAAATAACAATTTGGAATCTAGGGTGAATTTAAATTGTTGGTACGTTAGGTCTACTCATATTGAAACCATGATGTTTCGTAATAGTTATTGTTAACTGAAGCCATTGCAGTAAATTATGATGAATATTGTACTGATGTTGGTTTTCATTACTCGATCCATGACTACTCGATCCATGATGATTGCTCTTCTTTCGTGATAGCCGCATCGAGTGCTCTCCCTCTCACACTCGACGCTTTTTCTCTACGGTACCAATTCCAAATAGGCTGCAAGGATTTATTCTGTAAATATCAAGTAAGGTAAAAAATGCCAGAACATAAAAGTCTACACCACTGCAGTTATAATGAAATAAACATGTTTAAAATGTGGCTATTGCTTTTAAACAATGTTTTTTCCAGTAGTTAAAGTCTTACTGACACGTCTTAAAAACTCGAGTGAATTGTATCAGTGCCGTAATTAACATATGCCACCGAATTACAAATTCTCAAGTGAATTAATAATTCCCATTGCTTCCTGAAGACATTTAATTAATGAGCTGCATCGCAACCTTTTGTAAGGTCATTAAATACACCTTAATTGTGAAACAACCTTGTGTTTTTGGTGTCATATTTTTGTATGCAGTGACAATTACTGGATGTGATCATGTATGCCCATTAGGAATCCCGTGGTTATATAAAAATAAAATTAGAAGCATAACGATGTCTTATAATGAGGTATGCGATTAGCACACATGTTGTCTTTGTTATGTACGGTTTTGTACTTTCACTCTTTGTTGTCACATTTAATGAAGCGTTGCAATACGTATTGTCAGAACTGATGTTGACATGAACCAAAATGTAATTACTTTATCTTTCAGGTCATATTTGTGTCCGTTCATTACAGTTGTTGGCTTTGTTAAGAAATTCCCCCAGACAATTCAGACCATAACCCCCTGCTGCTTTCCATGGGCGCTAACAGGCATTTACCATAATTAAATCTCAGGCACAGCTATCGGCATCACAATTAATGGCCACACATAACTCAACAAGGGCTCCGCCACAATTAGTTACACAAGTGTAGATGTATAAATCCCTGTCCATCCCACCTGCTGGCGTGGGGCGTCATAAAAAAAATCCATCCATTGTCAGAAACCGCTTAATCCTGTACAGGGTCGTGGTGATCCGGAGCCTGTGACAGAGGACTGAAGTCTCAGTCATAAACGTTGCAATTCCTTTCACAGCCACACGCGACACTTGGCCCATCGTCATTCTGTCGTCACTAGCATGGAATTCCTGCCTCAACTGGAAGATTTGAAACCGTGTTCCACTATTCCTCTTGGTCGCATCTCTCTTGAACATTTGGGCAAAGAAGGCTTTCTTGATATTATTATTAGTTAACATAATCAAACCACGTTATTATTCATCTGTATTCACTAATTTTGTTATGCGGTTCGTGAAAGGTACATTATTTGGCAATGCAATGTTATGGTCTTTTTAACGTCACATTTCTGGTAATTTTATTACTAACACACCTTTATACATGTTATAAAAATGGGAAATTTCCCAAAACATCTGTTATTTTTTTCTTCTTTTAAAGTCACAAACGAATGTGTTGAGGTTTATCATGATCAACGCACTCTCGTTGTGCAGGTCTCGTAAATAGATGCAGGGAACTAAAGTAAATTCTCCTGATAAGTGAATGTTATTATTATACATTGTAAATTTCCCTGCGAACTTACACCAAACATCTGGGAATGTTTGGTGTGCAGCCATTTAAAGAATAGCATCTAATTATGGGCAATGAAGAAGGGGCGTTGCCCAAAATGTCGCATATTACATTTCTAAAATTCGTTTCATAGTGGTGTTATTGACAAATGTGTTGAGTATTTTATTAATTGTGCTTGTGCACCACTGCCAACGCAGCATCACCAACAATTTTTTCTAATTATCGGTCATTTAAGGGAATAGTGTAATAAATCAATGTGCAGCAAGGTGGGGTTTTCTGCATATATATAAAATGGAACAAATATTTTTACGCATATATATTAACGTCTGTACTGAGGGTAGGTACTCGGTTCTAATCCTTCATAAGGACAGATTTTACCTGCACAACACCAGAGCTTCACTTCCTATTTATTGATTGCTCTTCTGAAACTCGAACACTGTCAGCAGTGGATTGACAAGGATGACAGTGGTAATCATTGCTGAGCAAACTTGGACGTAACATTTAATGCACGATCGAGAAGATGTGATTCAAATCTCGGTTAGGGGACAATATCAACCTTCTTGTTGTATTGCTGGAATCCCGTTTCCAGAGCTTGCAATCTGACTCGATATGTTCTGCTGTAATAAGAAACATCTATCTATCTATCTAACTTTGGGGGTTCGGGGGGTCAATAAATATGTATTGCTCCGTGGAAATTCAGCAGTGGCTGTCCTGTGCAGAAATGTTGACATTTTTCTGCCATATGAATGTGCAAATTTCACCAATGGCTCAGGGCCACAAACAGAGATAAGTACCACCCCATACCCACTTGAGCAGTGAAATGTTTGGACATCAATCAAATGGTATGCTGTAGGTATGCTTATTTCGTGGGTTTCACTTCAAAGTAGTAATTGATTAACGCCCACGTATCAAATGGTGTGTGGGGTCTTTATTAGGTGTTTGCTTTTAATGAATCACTCATTGGTGCATTCCACGTAGAATGCGCTACAACTATGATTGATAATGTTTCAGCATCTGCAGGTGTGGTGTGTATTTACTGTGGATTGTAGTAAAGTCTGTGAGGGAGGGGGTGTATTATTGTTAAGTGTACCACACCCCCACTTCTCTCCCTGTGGGGATATTGCTGGCTTTGTTTTCACATCAAGCGTGGGTTCATTTTCGCACGGGCAAAACATGTTTCTGGTTATGCCTCTTGAGATATCGCCACACATTAACCTCCTTTCTATAATCAGCCTCACTGGCTCTTTCCATCAGTCAACAAGCCAAATCTGTGTTCTATTTTTCAAGTTAGTTGCGCTCGACAAGAAACAAAGATAGATTTAGAAGTGAGTCCCTTGGTAAGCCACCACTTTAATGGAGGTCACAAAAATAATTTACGTTCAAGAGGTCCATTAAATTGTTGGGCTAATATTTCGTTGCAATCACATGATTCAGTGTCGTCCTATTGTTTTCTTAGCCATTTATATTAAGAGCTGCTTATGCTAAAATACTCATGACAATATAAATGTATATGCACAGTTAATGGCTATGTGGATTTTTAGACGCGTTATATTTTCAATGTGTTTGAGTATATTTTTGGTTCACAAACGTTCAAACTAAAAAAACATTAAACCCTACACAATTGCCATTTTATCGCACAACTATTTCATGTTTTCTGTACACATGGATAGAATAACAAATAATCCCTCTACACAATACGAAACGAAATTGGTAATGTACTTTTCTGAAATAACTTCCATATGGCAAGTGGGATGTGGTATTTATTTACTTTGTCATGCGTTTACATATTTGTGTTTACATATTTACAATGTTAACGTGGCTACTAAAACATTTTGAACGTCAGCTAATTTGTAGCGACCATATGAACAACTTACCATGCATATGCGCAAGTTTTAATTTTTGAAAACCCGAATGATTTGACATTGCATTAATTGTGGACAACACAATGTAGAGAACGGTAAATGTCTAGGCTACGTTCTAACCTTCGTCATGCTGAGATCAACACACGCATTGAGCCAGTGATGAAAATAACAAATTACATATTCCACATGCACAGTCTCGTTATACAGTGTGGTCCAGATGTCTTGTAACCCCATTTTAGTCACTAAAACGTAATATTTGTGGATTACAATGGGTGTGTAATGTACTGTAACCAATATAACATTACATATAAACATTGTTAATGTCTGAGCCAGGCTCCGTGCCTCAGACTTTGTACAAGCGCACGCGTTTTACAAAAAAATACGCGCTATAAGTGGTATTTATTATTATCATAATAATCATTATTAAAAAAGTAATAATGAGCAATGGGAAAAAAATGCTAGGGGTCAATGAAATGGGGGTCACATGACATCTGGACCACTCTGTAGAATGGCCGCTGCTGACTTCCCACAAAGTGAAACTCATTTCATTGATCGAGGAGGGTAATCGGCTGGCAGCGACCTTCATCCAAAATTTGAACTCGGAACGTTCGAAATGTGAATTAGGTTTGCATCACAGGATGACCCAGCCAGCCCGCTACATTATACATTCACAACAAATGTGCTTCATGCGACAAGTGACCAATTCCAGAGCAGTGGTGCTGGGATCCACAATTTGCGCTCCTTATATTTAACAGTGTGTTGCATGTTTGATGTAGCCACTGTCAGCCTAACCAGTAATTCAAATATTAACCCTTTGCCGGTACACTGGTAAATGATGGTCTCTTCGTGCAATGTTGGTCATGGGGGTTGTTTGACCATACTTCACCATGCTGGTCAGTGCCGGTTGGTAAAGGGGAATAGGTCGAGGAGCATTTAGAATTTCACTGGCCACTGACATTAACCAATATTAACCATATGTGATACAGTATGGAGAAGACTGATTCAAGTATTAATAAGATACCATTAGAAGAATGTTCAACACAGCTATACCGGAAGAGCTACTCTTAAGAGCAAGTCATACATCAAACCGTGAAAACCTACATCAATACACATCAATGCACCACAAACCGTTAACAAATAATTACGATAGGAAAATATGACTGACTTTGTCTAGTTTGGGAAACTTACGTATTGTATGGATGGCTTAAGACCTCAGTGTGCGTTTAATGGGCATGTCATAATTTCTCCCCTTCAATGTGATGATTTTTTTTTACGATTTTTGGTCATGACTCAATAAACACTTTCTTTAAGTTCTCCTACATTATTTTCCCTATCTAATTTGTACATTTTCTTCAATCTACTCCAGTGACAAAAACTCATTGCATTGGAGGCGAGGTTAAATAATAAATTCGAACATTGAAGCTTTGATGCATAGAGTCTATTTTCACCAACTGATATATGACTCGTTAAATGCATTTGGTAATAAATGACGTCGACTAATGTTCAGCACATAAGTGAGAAGATAGTTTTTAAATGTTCCTGACAAGCGCACACACGCCCACACACACGTATTCATCATGAGCCTATCACACTGTCAAGCAGTAACTGGAAGTTCACCAGAGTTCCATGCTCTCGCTATCGATCATTTCCGAAATGCTCTCCAACGGTGTGATGGATCGCTATCTGGGGGGTAGTTTGTGCCTGCAGTGTCACCATGGGCCTACACACACAAATGGAAAGAGACAGTAACGCATCCATTACTGTCTCTTTCCTGTGTACTCCCAGCCACGCCACCCAGACCTCCATCTCTAGCCCTTGGTGAGTTTTGATTTCCCATCGTTCATTTTTCCCTGGTGTCAACTGACTCTCAGCAAAGAAGTTGCTTCAGCAGTGTGGAGGATATGAATGCCGTGGTTTGAGGGGGTGTCAAACCAGACTGCGGCGAACGTGCTGTGGCGGTGGCTCAAACAGCTGTAAAAACCAAGGGGAAATTTGTTTTAATGCCGCGGTGCAGAACTTCAAAGGGCTCAGGCAGTAGTTGCACCAGTGCTTGTGTTGGTGATCCTTCTGAAAAAGGCGCTGACTTTTTGAGACAATGCATGCGCTCTCTTTGGAAGAAGGAAGCGTTTGGAAAGAGGCCAACAATTGTGTTTAATCATTGTTTGTAGTTTCACCAGAAAATATTACGAAAGTTTTGGCATCAAAGCTCGGTTATGACACGATGGCAATGGAGAAGATTTGGTTTTGATGGCAACACTGGCCAGCAGCCAGCTGTTGCATTGAGATATTTTCCCTCCTGACATTTTCTTATGTGGAGGTGGTGGTGGAGGTTTGTATGGGAATCAGTTAGTGGAGTGGTTAACGTGTTGTGCTACAAGCCGGCAAATTGGGTTTGATTCTCGCTCATGGTCAATACAATTAACGATTATCTAAACGGGTTCTAGGCTTCTCATAGGTCGACTAAGCCTCGTACTCGTACCGAGTGCAATATGTACACATCGCTATAGGGGAGACAAAGGCGGCTGGGAAATCGTTAAAGTCATTCTATATTTATCAAATGAGGCATGTAACAGTAGATTATTTGTTTAATCTGCGTGCGACTGATTCATATAAATCCAGTATTCATTAGACTCCGCACGCTCCATAATGGGAAAATCAATTCTTAAATCAAACTGTCACACAAAATCATGGCACTTCAGCCTATGTCTGTGGATAAGTGATTTTTTACATGCCTCATGGAGGAAGACACGACTGGGCAGTTAGAGACAGTCGTCCTCCAGCAACAATGGAGGGCAGAGGAGCGACGCTCACAACAATGACAGGAGCAACGGGTATATACAACTCAGCGAGTTGGCAACGTAGAGAGCACTGGTGATGGATCTGCGAGTAATCTCGGGCAGTCAGCCAATGACACCTGTGTCTGTCCTTTGACATTTAATGTGGTCTGAATGTGCACTTGGCCTGGTACAGAGCTACTGATATAGATGCATATATAGCTCTACAGTGTATTCTCTACATCTACATGTGTGCCTACACGCATTATTAAGCGTATTGCACATGTTGCACTAACTAAATATCTAGGGACAATGACTCATGGATAATCAAAGCTACTAAAACATTTTTTGGGGGGGATTTGAAAGTTTTTGAAAACGTACGTTCCAAGAAATAAAATCTGGATCATATTTAGTTTCATTTTTAGGAAATGTGTGTGAGTTACTGCTGACGCTGGTGAAATGTTGTGCACCAGGAGTGATGTCGAAGCGGAATGAAAATAAATCCATCCTCATCCACATCCGCAAAATGGCTGTTACGCTTGCTTAAGGTTTTAGGCCAATATGCATGATTAC
>JAZEWU010000011.1:4710536-4721142 GCA_036362915.1 Geotria australis | reverse complement strand
AGCAGTTTCTGAAAATGAATGAATGAATGAATGTTCAAACTAGTGTCAGTGGTTTAGCATGAGACTAATATTACATAGTTGGTAAATTTTAATGGAAAGGTTTTTTTAAAACAAGATGAGCAGAATCAATGATAGAATACTTAATATTAAATCGCTGTAAAAATATACCATGCATTAACAATAATGTTGGATATTCCAGACATTATATTGTGCTAATAAATTATAGATCTCCACAGGCATATATGAATACACAAAGACACTAACACGTGCACTAGTATACTCATTTGTGAAATAAAATTTGAATCTTTGTTGGGACGCTATGGAATTAAACACAATAGCAGTGTAGTGAGCTATAAGAATAGTTCAAAGTGTTTTAATAAAATATGCAAAGTGTCTTTCCTGCTAAATCACAAGACTGTGGTTATATCACTGTCTTTAAATCATTATCAGTACCTGCTTAATCGTATACAGGGTTGCAGGGTGGCAGACCCTATCCCAGCAAATAGAGGGTGAAAGGCAGGGCTATACCTAAGATGGGGTGCCAGTCCATCACAGGGCAACAGGAGGAGCAATTTAGTCAGGTCAATTAACCGAGGCAGCATGTCTTTGGACTATGGGAGGAAACCTAAATAGCAGGGAAATCCCCACCTGGATATGAGAAGAATATGGAAACTCCACTGAGAATGGCACCCGAGCCAGCAATCGAACCCCGTGCCTTGTTGCTGTGAGGCGGCAATGTTATTCAATGTGCCATTGCGCCTCCCTATACCACTGTCTTCAAATTCTATACTCCTTTGGTGGGGACCAGTGAACTATTGCTGACAGGGCATTAAATGCCCCTGACCACGTGGCACTCCATGCAACTCGGACAGCTAATCGAGTTACCAATGTTAGGTTTGGGAGCAAGCATCTTAGTCACAAATAAGCAAATATGAAAACGTAGTAATGTAGGGGAATGCCTCTTGCGAGCTGCTCTGTAAAAATATATAGGCATGAAAGCACAACATTGGTTATATAAAAATCACGTACGGTACTTATTCCAATTGTGAAAGAATAAATGTTTCAAGTTATAAATGGTATTTAACAGAGTTAGAAGAGATTTAAATTTGCCATGCATATAGTAGACTTAACGAAATTAGTTGAAATAGTCAAGGATGGCATATGAATGTACGAATTGAGATTTCATCATGAAAAAGATGAAGACATTGATAGACAGATAATTTGTTCAAATTGGGAGAGGGGGGGCTGGAGAGCTCAGAATTGTGTTAGAATTACAGTGGTAATACTTCACAGGCATTAATTGATTCAGAGACCACACAGAAAAACAGCTTGTCACATCTACCAAAGAAAAGACACGTTTAAAGAAGACTGCATGATTTACATACCATGAATGCCTAATTAAACCTTGTGGTTGAATGATTTTGTGATGGTCAGCCCATGGTCATTAGCTATGCCTCTGTAATTAAAAATGCCATACATCTCCTCCCTGTAATTTTCACCCTAGAATGCAACAAATTGTTAATTCTCCTTGGAACCATCATGGGAAATCTGTGCAGAGATGTTTTTTCTTAAAATAATAACAAGACAAGTCTACAGTGAAAATGAATAGTGTCTTATGTAACACAAGTCTATTCGATGCTGCAGTGTTAAGTGGGCGTGGAAGAATGATTGCATATCCAGGTGGCCCTGTTACACACTTTTGGATGTTTTTAAAGATTTGATTTTGAGTTAAAGTAGCTCATCATCCTTCAGGTATTGGAGAAAATAAGTACCACTTTGCGTCTGCGCTCGCAAACGCCGCTTGTGAGTCGGGCGAGCCGCCCAGGCTGGGCGCCCCGTCACCGCGGCGAGCTTTCCGAGAGCTTCGTGAACGCCGCCAGCAGCTACCTGGTTGATCCTGCCAGTAGCATATGCTTGTCTCAGAGATTAAGCCATGCATGTCTGCGTGCACGGAGCCCGCAGCGCGACCTCAGATCGGACGTGACGACCCGCTGAATGTAAGCATATTTTACCTAGCGGAGGAAGAACGAAAGTCGGAGGTTGACTTGTTGGGTTTTTGCTTGGATAACTGTGGTTATGGTTCCTTTGATGGTATAGTCTTAGTGCCCTGTGATGGCCTGGCGTCCCATCCTGGGTATACCCATGCCTTGCGCCCTTTGTCTCCGGGATAGGCTCCGGCTCACCGCGACCCTGTACAGGATTAAGCGGTTTCTGATAATGAATGAATGAAGTACCACTTTGTGGGGCGTTACCTGAATGTATTCTTTGGGTAGACTGGTCGTCCACAATACGAATTAAATTGTCTGTAATGATTCAGTGTATCCGACAGAGATTAGCAGTGCCCTGTGCTCGGGTTTAGCAGGTTTACTTGCTCTACAGGATTTATGTTAAATACATAATTGTTACATTTTATCTAGAGTTCATTCATCCGTTAATTGAATGGCAGCGCCATTCAATTAACGCTATCCAATTTATACTAACAGCCACTTTGCGGTACAGAATTATTTTTTTAAATCAGGTTTGTGCGAAGGAAAATGTACATATAATGCAGTAGTCGGGGTGTCACTCCGAATTGTTTCAGTGTTCCTATTGGCTGGTCGTGTCACATGAGAACTCTGCAGAGGATCGCGCCAAACAACTGTAGGCTGTTCTCTCGGCTCGGAGCTGATCGGATCATCGCCAACTAGCGGTGCTTGTAAATATCAAACCTGGCAAAGTTGGCCGTCAAGGCCAGTTACATCAATCCATAGTTGATGTCCGTCTCTGGGGTAATGTTCACATTTATTAAGATCCTTTGAAGTTAAAGGTTCCTTCAAAGATGGTTAATAAAATAATGGATGTTTTTGATGTCTTTCTGGCCTTCGGGCCCAATCAGTGGTGTATGTTTATAGATAATTCTTGTATTATTTTGAGTGGGATCTAATAATTCCATTTCTGTAAATGAGATGCATTCCAGATTATTTACTCAGCAAAATGTATTGCACATTATTGAATGACTATGAGCTTGTACACTGATGTATGTTTTCACGGCTCGATGCTTGATGGTTGATTTTCAAAGCTGTTCTTTCGGGATAGCCATGTCGAGCGCTCCCTCTCTCTCCTTTGTAACGTCTCGCCTCCCACGTTAGAGGCTTCTTCAGGCGTTCTGAGACTATGTATGCGTGCATGCCTGCTGCTTTATTTCCATCAGTGTTGTAATGTAGAGGCCTACTTATACTTTGGAGAGTAGAGTGTAGCCTGTGATGCCACATTTCTAAGCTATGGCACTATTAACATACAGGATGCCATAATTATGAATGTCGGCGTGATTATATTGTATCCAGACAACGCCTCCATTCTGAAAATTGAACACATTATTTGTTGAGACTGACTTGGCAGTGGCGCGCCAGCACAAATAACAAACACATCTCATCACATTCATCAAGAGCATTGCCTTGAAAGGAAACGTCGATAATAGATGGTATGGCTGGCAATGGCCCTTCTTCACAGCATACAGAGAGGCCAGATTATAGTATAAACCTACCCATGCTTGATGATGTGCTTTAACTAACAATAATTGTACAGCATTGTGTTTGCAAACTTGTCTTCCCACAGCTTTCATCCATTCTCGTGTGTGTACGTTATGTTTGTTGCATTTTAAGCAGATTGCATATCCATTCACTATTCTGCAATGTAAAACTCAATTGGTCATGCCTTTTGGATCATAACAATGAGTACCGCTCCGTGACAACTCATAATGGTTGAACATTAATAGTTGTTTACATTTTGGCAGTGTGAATTGTTCTTTCTGAAGGCTAGTCGTGCCCTTTAATGTAGCAAGGCTAGAAAGCTCTTACTGCTTTGTGTCTTGGTGTTAAACGTTTATGTTTTCGTACGAAAAATTTTAAGTGAAAAAAAAATGTTTAATTTTAAATACAAACAGTACTCTTGAAAGCAAATACAAGGAAATGGGGAGTGATGTATGTGTGCCTTGATGTGGCCTTGTGTTTGCTTCCAGACTAGGTGTTGGCTGTCAAATATTATCTGTGCTCAGTGTTTTTATAATATATATTTTTTCATGACCACATTACAGCCTTCAACTCCTACCGCGGTCAACGTTATTAAATATTCAAGTGTTGATCCGTTTAGGCCTTGACATGCATGCCGAATTTGGTGTCAATCCAATTTCAAATGCTAAACATAAGGGCAAACACACCACACATGAACACTCCTACAGCTAATGCCCTTTCAGTGCCAGTGGCGCTCTATGAATGCTATTATTATTTATTATTACATGTTCAGTTTATGCATACTTTCATGTGTATTTACGTTTAGATGTGTTTGCACAAAGCGGTATATGGCAACGCGTCAATTTTCCATTTATTTGAAAACCATCAACATCGTACTGATGTAGGTTTTCACGGCTCGATTCATGATGGTTGCTCTTTAGAGCTGTTCTTTCGGGACAACCGTGTCAAGTGATGGTGCTTCCATGGATATTGCTCGACACGGCTGTCCCAAAAGAACAGCTCTGAAGAGCAGATACCATCAACATCTACCGGGATAGGCACTGGCTCACCGAAACCCTGTACAGGATCAAGCGGTTCTTATGACAATGATGATGATAAACACCATCCATCCATTTTCTAAACCGCTTGTCCTGGTGAGGGTCGCGATGGCAGCAGTTCAAGGAGAGTGGACCAGACATCCCTTTCCTCAGCAACAGAGTCCAGCTCTTCCTGGGGGATTCCCAGGCGTTCCCAGGTCAGCAGAAGAATATAATCCCTCCAGCGTGTCCTGGGTCGGCCTCTAGGTCTCCGCCCAGTGGGTCGTGCTTGATGGACTTCCCGGGGGAGCTTTCCAGGGGGCATCCTTACCAGATGCCCGAACCACCTCAACTGGCTCCTCTCACTCCGAAGGAGCAGCGACTCTAATCTGAGGTTCGGATTTCTGTGCTCCTCACTTTGTCACGGAGAGTGAGCCCTGCAACCCTGCGGAGAAACCTACTTTCTGCCGCTTGTATCTGCGATCTCGTTCTTTCGGTCATTACCCCAAAGTTCATGACCATAGGTGAGCAACATCAGTGTCCTTGCAGTACATTTTATAAAAAAATTACACCGGAACCGCACCTATAACCTCTGTACAGTAAAGGCTGATAAGGAGCTAGGTGGGTATGATTGAAGGAAGGCGCAACAATGAACAGGTGACAATTCTGGACTTTAAGAGGCAGGGGCCAGAGCAGTGCAAAGTCAGCCAAGCAGACCACTAGGGCAGAGAATTCCAGTCACCGAGAGTAGCAGAGGACAAACGTCATCGCACTGATTGGAGGTTGACTTTGGGGTTCACACTTGCTCGCTGGATCCCAATTTTCCAGAAAGTGGGAGAGTGGGGTTGGGAGAGGTTAGCCGGAGCAATGCTGCTTCGGATTTTAGAACCAGTGAGTAGAATCTTATAATTTATTCTGCATTGCATTTGCATCCAATGAAGGGGTAATATATCAGTGCTTTCCAAAAAGGTGGGCTGTGGTGTTTTAGGGACCATAGATCACATTAACCATGAAGAGGATATATGATTTAGAATTTCGTAGCAGGTATTTTTTTGAATTGTATTCCAGCATGTAATGTAATGCAGGTATGGCCCAGCAGGCAATACGTGCTGCACATGTCTAGATCAGAAGAAAACTATGTTTCCCTTTACTCACCCACTCACTCACTCACGCACCCATTCATTAACCAACCAACCAACCCACCCACTCACTCATCCACCCACTCATCCATTTACTCACCCATTAACTCACCCACATATCCAGTCACTCACTCACTCACTCACCCACTCATTCATTAACTCACCCAGTCATATATTCACTCAACCACTCACTCACCCACTCCCTCACTCATCCGTTAACTCACTCACTCATTCATTAACTCACCCACTCATCAATTCACTCACCCACTCACTCATCGACTCACTCATCCATTCACTCACCCACTCATCCTTTCCTGAGCAGGAGATGGTGACTTGTGGCTGGTGTACAGCAGAGACGAACTGAGGTGGGTGCGGAGGGCGTATTATACATGTTTCAAAGTACCAGTGCACACATTAGCCTGAGGATTATTTTAACAAAAATAATGATACGTCAATTTGATATAAGTAGTATACGAGATTTTTGTTTACATGTGAGTTTGATTCCAAGCACAGATATATATATCAGTGACATGTGATTTCTGAACTGGTCCTGTTGTCAACCGTTCTTCACCAACCCACACTCAACCAGTGTGGTGAACTATGGTCAAATACGGTAGCACCCATGACCGACAGCATTGTTGAGAGGCCCTCATCCAGCTGTGCATTGACAGGGCTGCCAATTATTACTCAGTATGTTTAACTATATTTGCAATGGTGGATATAGCTTTCAATTCACAACTGGGAGGTTGTGAATTCAAATCCAATTCAGGCGTTGACTCAGCCTATCATGGACTGTAAGCCATGGAAACTCTGTGTTGACACTGGCCCCTATTATTTCAGTTCTAAGACACCCAGAATGTGATTGTAATTTTCTCTGATTTTAACCCAAACAACCCGGAGATGTATTATTCCAGCACCTCCCATGTCAAAGTATTTATGAACCGCTTGCATCCTGATTCATATGCCAAACTGTTGTGCGGTTGTTAAAGCGTTCCAAATTGTTAGAGGTCTTTGTGACGTGTCACCGAGATATATCTTATTTTTGTTTCAGACTGCTGAAATGGAATGCTCTACAATCCCTGAAATTATTTTTTTTTATCGAGAATTAATGTGATAAATTTGAAAAATAAAAATGTTGTATCGCCTTGTTAGCGTTATGGGATTGCACACTCTCTCTCCAGGCACACATCTGGCATGTTTTCATATTTTTGACATGCAAACCTGCTATATACTATGTGACAGACTCTCGTGGTCAGCCACTACATCACATCACTGGGCATTATAAAGGCTGTTGCCAAGTTCACGTACACGCACATACAGTATAAACATTCGCCATTTGGTTGCAGCTGTGCACACACACATACGCACAACGCGCAAATGCTGTCATATCAAGCTCACACATTTTGACATTTACCACCTGATTTCATGCAAACACTCACACACACATGACAATGTGCGAATACATCAAAGTAGTCGCACGTGGAGCTCCCGCGGTTAAGCATTCAGGCACACAAACACGCACGCACTCACACGCCGCGCCATCATTCACCCGCATTATCTCACGCGTTCACGCGCACTTGTTCACAACAGTGAACAATAGACCTAAACGAATGCCGGCAACCGCCTGGAGGACTATGTGTTGCGGGTGCCTACAGCGAAACATTTAAAGCCGCGGTGACACACGTATGCTGCGCCTAATGGCTCATTAGGAACGACACATAGTCACAGTAACACAGTTATAGCGTGAACGTGAGAAACGCGCGAGAAGACAGGACTGCCGCGTGCACGTGTTCGCCCACTGCACCTGTCTACCACGTGGTCCACTGGCTGTGACCTTGGCAAGCTTAATTCTGGTCCGGGTTTTCTTTCAGGTACCCTTTCTGGCATATTCATAATTCTGTGATGCCAACCCCAAACCCTACCAGCGATGACCTCCACCCACGCCTTGCCCTGTTGCTGTGGTTCTTCTCGACGGCGTTTTCTGCTGGAACCCTATCTATTGCCTTCTTCTCTAAGAAGGCTGGCCCCGCACTCACCCCCACCTCACACAAACTTCAGTCAACACGCTTCTCTCTCTCCTTGCTATTTATTAAACATTAACTAACCTAACACTAGACGTACAAACATTAACTAAGCCGACGCTGCCACGAGATTGTGCCCCGGGCCACGGGAAGTCTACCAGGCATGGCCCACTGGGCGGAGACATAGAGGCCGACCCAGGACATGCTGGAGGGATTATATCCTTCGGCTGGCCTGGAAACAGGAAGAGCTGGAATCTGTTGCCGAGGACAGGGATGCCTGGTCCACTCTCCTTGAACTGCTGCCACCGCGACCCTCACCAGAACAAGCAGTTTAGAAAATGGATGGATGGATGGAAGGTGACAAGAAAGAATGATAGATATAATTATAAATATGAGATTGCAATGGATAGATCATGTCTGCAGGATGTTGGTTCGGGACCGTTGCATCAGCGAATATTGCATTCGCACCCAATGGTTAGCGATCGAGACATAGAGCCAGATGGCGGGATACTGAAAGAGCAAATCGTGAAGACTGGCTGTCAAATATGTATCTGTTGCAGAATGTGGCAGAAGGAAGGGAGTGATGGCGTTTAGGCATCATGAGCATTGGCTGTGTTAACCTCGATCTGTGTCACTGCTTGTGTCTAGTCACATTCCAATGTATTTTTTGGAGAATATCAAACGTAGTTGTTCGTGACAACCAATCAAAGCGTTAGCAATGCGTGTGCCCCAGATGCAGATTGTGTGGTTTTACTGGCATCCATCTAACAGTACCGGTGTGAAATGTCAATCAATGCAACACTGCATTTTGTTGGTAAAGACCGTTGTAATGCACCACGAGCTCACATGGGTGCATGTGTCCGTGTAAATGTGCTTACTCGGTATATTAACCGACACAACATAAACTTGTTCTTTTTTCCCACCTGTCAAAATGAGTTATCTCAGTATTTTGCATACACCTGTTCAAAATTAACACAATTAGATTGCATGCACATCCTGTTTGTTTTGTTTATCATCCTGAAAATACATCTATATATAATGGAGCAAGTGTTTTTTTTTTATAAATTTCCGCACGCA
Organism: Geotria australis; assembly: GCA_036362915.1. Classification (NCBI taxonomy): domain Eukaryota; kingdom Metazoa; phylum Chordata; class Hyperoartia; order Petromyzontiformes; family Geotriidae; genus Geotria; species Geotria australis. Next base: position 4,712,380 of record JAZEWU010000011.1, on the reverse strand, counting down.
TGGACGGTACCAATTTCGAATTCTTCAGATATACACATTTTATCTGCACAACACCAAGGCTTTTATGTTTTAGTTTTAATTCCCACTTTTGGATGACTCTTCTAAAACTTCAGAGAGCCAGCAACAATATCGCCAAAAGGACATCAGGAAGAAATCCAAGTCAAAGAAAACGTCATCAACAAGACGTCAGAAGAACGCGTTACACACTTGGAACAAGGTCGCCCATAGGTCAGGTACTCTGCTAGGACTAATTATTGCTATATATCATCATCATAATCAGTACCTGCTTAAGCACAAAACGGCACCCGGGCTGAGAATTGAACCTAGGCGTACATGTGTTAAGTGGCAAAAGCTCTCTTCCACCATGCTGTTCAATATATATATAAACACTGCTTTAATATGTAAACACATTTGAAAACCCATCTTACGTACTCCTAGAAAAATGTCTATGTTCCTTCAACTTAATGGTATTTTATTTGGAGCAACAGAATGATTTGGAATTGATTTTGCAAATGCCAAGTATTGAAAAACTGGACTCCAGCTGTTGTTGGATTAAGAATTCGTGTCTGTATCAGTGTCTGCCACAAGAAGTTTGAAAAGCAATTTCGCATCTTTTTTTCAATACACATTGCTGTCATTTTTACCATAACGATATTTTAGGATTTGTCATCATTACTGCATAACTGCATAATATATTTATCATTTGAAGTTATGCATAGCAAACATGTACATTAACTTCCATACATAACCATCTGGTGTTTAGAATTTACAAACGCTGTTTAGCCTGTCTACATTAGTTTAGGGATTGTCACTTCCAAATGTAACGTACACATACTATATACTCCACACATATGTATGAATCATTTTACACATATTTTCGTACACAAATACGTCATCAGTGGACTGAAATTGTTCTCCCTAGCCAAAATATTTATCAATACTACATCACCTTTATAAGGGAATCCAATCACCGTAGTATGAGCAATTTTTGGAAATGTTACACAGTATTATATTTTATAAATTGATTATTGAGCGATTTACAGGCTGTTAAGATGTTTGTACAAGGATTAGAAATTGGAATGTGCGATATTTTAACGAGGATATTTTTGTTCGTTCTCATTTAGGCCAGTGGATATAACAGATAAATAGTTTTCAATGTCATCAAGCTCCCAGCGTGGCCCTCCTGTTTGATTTATGCCCTAGTGGTCCTTTCAAATCCTTAAAACACCGTTGCAATTTATGTACCAGCTGTGTTTGCTTTACAGAAAAAGAAGCTCCGATCATTCATGGGTTTCAAGGCTGAACATTTAATTAAAAGTTGCTATAAAGGAGAGAAGCTATCATGTAAAATATATTAAATTAATTGGTTAGGTTTCACCAGCCACTCTCTTGTATCAAGGTTCATGCAATATTTTAAGCCAGACAACTTACAGAAATATGTTAATAATAATAATAGCATTTTATATAGCGCCTTTCACCCGAGGGTCACAAAGCGCTGCACAAGGGCCGCGAAGAGAACGGCATGTCAACAATGAAAGAAAAAACAACCAATAAAAACCAAAGGTAGGTGAATGCATTCTATAAACACATTATTTAGAAACATTCCCATATTTTTTTTAGCACTAAAGAATTTTGTGAGCTGCCAGTTCCCTCCTAGTGTCGTGGGTGAACGATACTAGAGCTCCACAGCCTGCCACACAACACGCACATATATAACCTGTGACACCTTCATAAACTATTGATTTCAGGATCCACCTACACAGCATTCATATTTGCACAATAAAAACCTTGACATTTGAGTTTCCCACTAGTACATCATATTAGGTTGGTACATGTTTGTAATT
>JAZEWU010000011.1:4691565-4704829 GCA_036362915.1 Geotria australis | reverse complement strand
TCAACTTTATTGTCAATCCTGCCATATGTACAAGACATATCGAGGATCGAAATGTCGATTCTCTCAGACCCCGGTGTTGGCACTAGGGTAAAAAAAAAATACAGCCATAACTCACCCAACTTCACCAACCGGCCCCAAAAGCTGTGACGCAACCCGGTTCCCGATGCAGACCGGACGCAATGGCCCCCCCCCCAAAAATGCCCAAAAATGAGGACAAACACCAAAAAAAACCAGCGCAAACAACGCGCGAAAAAAATAAAACGATTTGATAAAACATTAACTAACACTAAAAACACATCCCAGCAATCCTCCTATGACGTAGGCGACGTTGCTGAGCGACGCAACGCCGAACCGAAATCCACCCCAAAAAAGCGACGCAAAGGCCAACTTGACGCTGGCCGAAATGACGCAAAGCGGGGCACCACCGTGCTAACATGTGTTTTGCATTTTCACGTTAAGTTAAGCTGGGGGGCGGGGTAATAACAAGGCACAGATCTGTAGCAAAAAAATATTATAACAGATAATGTGCAGATAAGACTAATATAATGTAAGTAATGTGCCATCTTGACAACAAGTCGTTAGCAGCAGTTCTGTCATGTTCTGGACAAATTGGTTAGTGCTGAGTGTAGGGGTGTGTGTGTGTGCTTATATGCTTGTGTAGGGGAGCGGTAGCCCAATGGTTAGCGCACTGGGCTACGAATCTGGCGACCCGAGTTCGAATCCCGATCACGGCCAACGTCAGTGACGATTTTCTGAAACCGGTCCTGGGCCTCCCCTAGGTCGACTCGGCCTCAAATGAGTACCTAGTGTGGTGTGTAAACATCGCCACTAGGGAGACAAAGGCGTCCGGGCGTGGTGCTGGTCACCCACCCCCTCGTGTGCCGTGTCGACCTTCATAGGTGCTCGCTAACAGCACTTGTCCCTACAGTCTGTTAAGGCTATATAGGGGATCTTTGTCTTTATATGCTTGTGTATTAAACTGTTCTTATGGCTGTTGCAGGTGGAAGTGTAGTGGGTTGAATGGGAAGTTACAGTCCAGACTTTTTGGAGGCAGAGGAGGTAGAGTTCAGCATCCTGACAGCCTGATGTGTAAAGCTGTTAGTCTGGTGGAGCGGGCTCGAAGGCTCCGGTATCGTCTTCCAGATGGCAGGAAACTGAAGAGGCTGTGTAAGGGATGGGTGGGATCGCACGCAATGCTGGTTGCTTTGCGGGCTAGGCGGATGTTGTAAATGTCCAGGAGGGATGGAAGTGAGGCACCAATGGTCCTCCCAGCCGCGTTCATTGTATTTTAACAATATATCAGGAGCGACTAATGAACGCAACCATACCTCAAAACGTTCCGCTCACGACTAACGCAATGTCTGCAAAGGCGGCACAGTCAACTGTTCGTGGGCGTGTGTAATGATAATACAATTAACATATTATTACCTTATTACTATGTGAGACCGTGATACGCTCAACTCATCAGTTAACCCTGGTTACACCAGCGCCTGGGGCAAGGCAAGTCTTGCGTCCCCTAACCCGTGGACCGTTAGCACTCCCCGAGTCCCTTCCACACCAGTCCAGTATTGAACCCCTTGCCTCCCAAGCACACGTTTTGTGTTTTGAGACAATACTGTGTAATTAAAATAAAATGCATTTAATGCTAGTATACTCAAATTGATTTAAAATTCGAACCCTGTACACGATTAAGCGGTTTCTGACGACGACGACGATGATGATTTTACACGTTTTCGTTGGTTCGAGTGTTTGTTGTGTCGGAGGAATCTCACATCCAGAGCCTGCAAGCCCACTGGGTATTTTCTGCTCTGCTAATACATATGTATCTATTCAATCGCGAGTGAAGTACTGTCGCTGCAGTTCTACACAGTGGAACTCTGCCAGTCGATGTACAGGGTGGGCGAGAAACAACCGACACATTTATATTTAATGTAGATAGACATGTGTCAATTATTGCTGGCCTACCCTATATATACGGCAGGCAGAGAATGTGTTCATACTAACAGACGCCGTGTTCAAGGGTACCTTACTTTGTCTTCATAGAAATGCTTCTAGACCATCCTTGCAAGATTGCTCCAGATTCATAGCCTTGATTGATTTTCTCAGCTCTTTTGAGAGGATTTTTTCGTGGCATTACTTCAAGGAAATTTGAGCAAAGCGAGCCCTCGTGATAAACACGATGATCCTCTTTCACATGTAGCATGAAGGTGTTCCACTGCATAAAATTGAACACAGCTGTGAGTCACTATAGAAATTGTCCTCGATTTGCAATTTTTCTCTCTTGAACTTATTTCAGAAATGTGTAAGTACTTTTAGCCCTGTAATACCAAGCAGGTTTTTGCCTTTTTGCGAAGAGTTGCTGTTCAGCTAACCATCCATAGGGCAATTTATATCCTCCCCCCTCCCTGGATAGCATAGTGAGAGGCCTTCCTGTTATTTACTGAGAATTAGAAGATGTTTGTAAGGGATATGGTTGGGAATGGCTGCAACACAAAAATAACATTCTAAGAGTGCATTTTCAGATATTTGGAACGGTCTCAGGTTTGCATGCCTGGTTTATGAAAAGCTGTCGCCAGAATTGTCATAGGCATGTGTCAATTTTATCCGTGTAGTTTTTAGGTAATATATACTTTTTGATAACATGCACTGTTACAAATATCAAGACTTGCAGCTTTATGCAGGGTTTTTTTTTATTTTAAAAATTAGAAAAAAATTAGTTCATAGATTGCTTTGTCAAACAAAATATTATATGCTGACACCAATGCTGACTTATCTGTTGGTGACCGAGCATTGATTGAGAACTGCTAAGGTTGTGCTGGTATCTATAGGTAAGTATTACGGTGTCCTGGCTGGCCGTGAGACCGCAAGACATAGTTTTTTGCACAAACGTGTGAATCCTGGCCTTTCTTACATAAAGGACATAAACTAGTTTAAAGCAACCAGCGATCCACTCCTATGGTAAAGTGAAATCATTGGTTTCCACTCGCTTCTTAATACCACAGTTGCAGGATTCCTGTCCCTTTAGAAACATTGTCGGATTATAGGGGTAGAATCGAGTCTAAGCATCTTGAGACCTTTTAGTTGTGTCGTTCACACGGTAACTCAGATTGTTGAAGAAGAACAAGTCTTGGATAAAACAATTTGCCGAGCGTTACTTGACGTTAAGTGGGCCCGCAAAACTGATCTCGGTGACGGGTTCCGCATCATATGTAAACGATGTTATTTAAACATCGCGGCTTCGAAGAATCGCAAAGAAGAAGTCTAACAAACCGTTGAACTGTGTATTATCATTCCATTAATTTTTGTAGGTCTCTGGTTGTTGTGGCGGCAGTTTTGTTTTGAATGAAATTTTGTTTCATTTTAAAGCAAGACCCTTTTTATCATTGTAATCATGTTACGTTTGAAATTTCCTTGTTGTACTATTTGTGAAACTGACCAACATTTAACTAATGGCACTAATCTTGCAGCAATATACCTGGGGACCATGAAAAATTACCTTTGTTATTGCAGAAAGGGCACATAGGGTAATGAATATAACTATGTAAATATAATTATCCAATTTCACTGCATTTCATTGAGTCAAATGGTCAACCTTACAAGATATATATCCAGCAATATCTGCCGCCAATGCGTGCGTGCAGATATTTACAATCGCATATTGAGATTTCGTTATATGTAGTTGATTGCACATATACATGCGTCCGTGAGATGGTAGGTTTGTATTTACAATTGTAAAGGTGAGAGTGATTAAAGCTATTTATAAACAGGATATTAAAACCAATATCTACCGATTTAGCGTAAATGCAATTCGTACACCACTTAAATATACTTTGACGCATTGAAATCGGCGCAAATAAATGTGAAGCTTTCCAGTTGGTATGGACGGTTGCTCCACGCATTTAAATCTGGTCATGGTCTTCTTGACGTGTCGCCCCTCCTGGTTGATACGACGAGTTCCACTTTGTGGACTGTCATCAGTGTTCCCGCAATACAGACCAGGGTTATAATAATAGTAATAATAGCATTTTATATAGCGCCTTTCACCCGAGGGTCACAAAGCGCTGCACAAGGGCCGCAAAGAAAACGGCTTGTCAACAACGAAATAAAAAAAACAACCAATAAAAACCAAAGGAACAACAATTTAATGATTAAGGCTGCTTCGAATATAACGAAAGGTCGTGAAACTGGCAATGTTAAGAGCGGCAAAAATCTGCCAGCGTCCCCTAAGATCGGCCGTCCCCTAAGATGGCCGTCACTTCCTTATAGTAGCAATTGCTGTAAGATAATTACTCTGACAAGAGTGAGATAATCAATGAGTCTTAAGCATTTAAATTAGAAGTCCATCCATCCATCCATTTTCTAAACCGCTTGTCCTGGTGAGGGTCGCGGTGACAGCAGTAATGACCAAAATCTAATATAATTTATCCAGGTGTTGGTGACGCGTGCCTGTAATGCTGCACTGGGGAGACGATGGTTAGTGACTCACACAAGTGTTACGGAACTCCCTTCCCGTGGCCTTTGAGATGCCATACTTTGGCACGCCGGCAGAAGGTAGTACAGCAAAAAATGTGAACTCCTGTTCCATATGTGGCAGCCCCCGCTGGAGTGGGTTTTCTCCCAGTCCTCTGTTTTCCTCCCACACGCATAAACACTACTTGGCAGATAACATCTCGTTATATAGAGGACTAAAGAGCGTGGATAAGCTTGTCCGTGCTTTCTCCTCTCAACCCCTGCGTCATTCTCGCTACGAGAGTGAGCGGATACTGTGCGCGTTACAACTTGAAATTGTCGTTGTTATTTTGGTCCAGCCAGCAAATATAGCGTTGGATGTATTGGATGATGGACACGCTTACAGTGGACGTGAAACGCCGCTCAGAGTGCGGGAAGCAGCACTGCCTCGTGCTTGTTTAGCTGTGCAGGTAGACGATCCCTCTTAGGACTGGGTGATGCACTGGTCTGCTCTGTAAATCCTGACTCGTTGGGAAGAGGGAATTCAGCCACAGTATCACAACATAGTCAAGCTTATTGATCACGTACACATGAAATACATGGCAGTGAGATTCTTTGTTTCCGTTACTCTCGCTCAACTCTGTGCAAAACAATTCTGTGCAATAACATACACGCTTAAGTATTAAAGAAAACGTCGAGAATACTATGATGTGATAACAAGTACAAGTGGCATTTGCACAGACAACGAGTGTCGTGACATGACGTAATCCCAGCCCCACATAAACTCCGATCTTGTATGTAAACTGGTCCTGGTCTCACCTACGTTAACTCGCCCATATATGAATACTCAGCACGAAGTGTAAACAACGGAACTGGTGGAGACAAAAGTGGTTGGACGTGGTGCTGGCCACGAGTTGATCGTTAACGCTGCTTGCCCCACCAGTCTGTGGAGGCCATACGAGAGCTCTATTTCATCTGTATTTGTGAGATACGCGGGACAGATCCGTGCCAGCGACAGACTTCACCCGCCTGTAATGAAACACCTGATTCTGCTTGCTTGTGGGAATGTCGGCTTAGCTGTATCTAGCGCAGGATTCCCCGGGCTTCACGGAGGGGTGGCGGATCCACGATTAGCGCCAGGTGTGCCGCCCAACCCACAGCCGTGTTTGAGGCCATGCCCCCCCAGGTGTGCCCTAGTTGTACCTACATTGACCCAATCATCCGTGCTGAATGAGGGCCAGCAGCAACGTGGTCCCCTAGTGACACCGAAGGTCCTCTGTGAATGGCAGGCAACTGAATCTGGCAGACTACCCGCTAGATTTGATGCTATTCACGAAAATGGGGCCGAATTCTGGCTGGAAACCCATTATGAATAGCTCCGTGGAAGTCTCGTTTTTTTTTTTTTATAAGGGATTCGATTATTATTATAGTAAAATAACGCCGGGAACGGTTCCATGATGGCATCATGTGGTTCCGTTCCCTGTCACGATGTAATTTCCAGCTCACAAAGATCTTTCCAGAAGTAGGTTTCTTTACCTCATCATAAGACTCCCAAAGCATAATTGGGCTATATTTGGTGGATATAAGTAACCTACATTCCAACTGACATATAATATAAAAAGATAAATGCAATTTACAACAATGACTTTACAGCAGTATAATAGAACATATTTTTCCGCTGTTAATGTGTGAAATGTTTACATTTCTGTGCAGTATTTTAATAACAGGCTGTAAGTATGCTCTTTAAATGATAATTGTCGTATAGAATATCTGGTCACTTCGTGATGGTGGTATATTTTTTTATCACTTGAGGCTGTGCTCCATATTTTTTAGTATAAAATGTGCTTAACCCTTTGTGGTGTGTATTACATCTCCACCTAAGTAAAACAATTTACGCTTCATATTCCACATTCTGCTATCTCTTATGTGTGACTGGACGAATTAGTTGTTTTATCATAATCCGGTAATTGTTCATGAACTGCATTTGTGTGTACGTATAGATGACTTCGTTAAATTAAATTACAATTTCGCCTAGCCATACAGTCAATAATCACGTCTAAAGGACAAACAATATGGAAACGTTTCCTTGAAATATTAAACACGTGGCAATTCTGGCTATACGGCTAAATTTCAATTCCGCCTACGAAAAGCAAGCCAAGAACAAACATTGAAAATGTGATTGCATTAGACTTTAAACAATCTGCAGGCAGTTACTGCAAATACGTATGACCCGAATGTGTGCGTAATGGCTTCGCAACACGACTTGGGTGTCACTGGGCCAATGCTGGTGCGCATGAGTCGTTCTCGACATCTGTGCCTTGGTCTGCCCCCAAGTGTAGACACACAAATGCATGGCAGATGGGAAGATAGCGTGATCCCACAGTACAGCCCGTGGCTTTGCATGCAATATCACTTTGTGTCATGTCAATAAAACTGTATAAGAATTGTTTCTCGCAGCGCCGTGAATCGTGCAATATAGTGTACGGCAGGGTGGTGCAATGGTAACATCTGCGCCTCACAACAAGAAGGCCCAGGGTTCGAATCTCGGCTCGGGCGCCTTTCTGTGTGGAGTTTATGTGTTCTCCCTCTGTTCTGTGTGGTTTCCTCCGGGTTCTCCGGTTTCCTCCCACAACTAAAAAAAAACACTCGTTGGTTATTTGGCCGATACCATCATAATATATAGGAAGCAGTGTGTGGCAATATGGCGCCGGCAAACCTGCCTGGCTGCCTCCTCCCGCCTCTGCGCTTTCCTCGCGCCTCTGAGTCGTTCGCTCGTCGAATGAGTACCTTCGTCAGTGAATTAATATGTGCGCTTTATAAATGTAAAATTAGAATTATTTCCTTGTTCGGATGGGGTTCAAACCACGGTTTTTGTAAAGGATCAATGCTGTTTAATAAATAGGGATTTTTGTTTGTAGAATTAGGGGCATATTTTATGCAAAGTATATTTTCTTTCATAATATATGCCGTGTGTTGAAAGTATGCCTTCGAGGATAAGAAATGAAATGCATTAGGATTAATACAACTTTTGGATCATGAAACATGTTGACAGCCTGGGAAGGACTTCATGCAGCAGTTGATTGATCATGGCTGATGATGATGAAAGTTAACAAGCCTCTTACCGCAGCCCTGTCAAAGTGGTAAAGAAAAAAAAATCCTTTAATATAGCATGTCAGTAGGCTATTAAATCACCATTGATTCATCTTCCTCATGGACATCAACGCTGCTGTGGTTACAGCTCCCTGTCTGACCCTTGCCATCTCTTGAACTATCTCTTCTGAAAACTGTCTCTCAGAATATGCCTGAAAGAGCACAGGGAAACATTTAAATAACAAGATCTCACCGAAGACCTTGGGTAGTAGGGACGCAGTGACTGCCTCACAGCAAGAAGTGACTGAGTTCGATTCCCAGCTCAGTGTTTAAATGTTTCCCATTGTTCTGCATAAGGTTTCCGTCCACAGCTGCAGATTACTCGGTTGTAAAGACACATAACAGCATTACCGCCTACTGTGATAACCTGACGGAACGCTCCTGATATTCAGTCCTAAGATTGATCATGTTTTCCTGCACCACCCAGCCACCTCCTAATTGTATTCTCAATTCAATCAGATGAATGACTTAAAGGAGTTGGCGAACAACACATCGTAACATGTTTCTAAAATTTAAAAACTGTTAGAGGCATGATATTCCACGGTTCAGTAGCTAACCATCACAGGAGACGTTGCACCAATGTCACTTTTATAAGACGCTGCATCTTGAAGCAAACTTGCAGATTTTGCCGGCGACTCATGTGCCTTGCCAAAAGATCACAAATGGTATCTTGGCACGCTCGCATGTGGGCATGCAGCCCCACGGCCATTCCTAGAAACTCTTTGAGCACAGAGGCCGGGTGGCTCAGTCAGCTAAACCCTAGGGTCTGGGTACTGAGTCGGCATCTCTGAAAGTCTACTTTCGAATCCGCCTCGGGGAGGAACGTCTAAACACATTCCCGTCTGGTGATTGCTGAAGGATTTCAAGTGCAGAGGTCTTGGCTCAATTTCCAGGAGATGCCGATAAAAAGTACAAAGCGCACCAAGCAGTCATTCCCTCAAATTATAGCACCGGTGACTACATTTGGCAAGTCACAAAAGCCTTGCCACGTGAGCACTCGCTGCTTTCTCATATATTTCAGAGTTCCACTCTGTGCACACTAACCAATCTTTGTTGTCGTTAGCAATGTATAATATGGGTGTCGCTAACCGTTATTTTCACTGTTGGGCATAGTGGGGCATTCTGAATGGTAATGCAGCGTGTTCGAGGCAATGGTTGGTGGAACAAATGTGTCAACTCACAAACTCAGTGGGCTAGGTGATGGTAATTCAACACATGGGTCTATGAACCAGTCTGTTCGGACATTCAATTTTTGTTGAATGTCCGAACAGACTGATTCAATTTGTGTTGCTTTGGTTTTTATTAGTTGTTTATTTCTGTTGTTGTGCAGCGCTTTGTGACCTTCGGGTTATTATTATTCGTATTACATTTATCTTTGCCCATAACCTAATCAGAGAAACAACACTATGTTATTTATCTCATTGTCAGAATTATTATGCCCTTCCTATAATGATGTATGAAAAATGTTTTTTAGTTACAAACTCTGATTTATATTTAATAAATAATGGCCTTCTTCTTCTTTGCGATTCTTCGAAGCACGATGGTTAAATTACAGTTTCCCATTTTCTTACACAGCCCCTTGCATTCTCATTGAACTCCGCAAGGTCTTTTGAGCTGCAGAGGTTGGGTTTTACATCCATGAAATCATAAGTTCCCTCGTTAATATGACCAATGAAAAGCAACTCTTAGAGATTCACGTGTAAGTCATGAGTTCGCAAATGCAGTTGCTTTGTCTGAGAGTTGATGAATTGCAGATACACTCACCTATCCACCGCCTTCAGATTTTTTTTTTTTATCTAGGGCAGTTCAAAGTTGAAGGGTTCATGGTTCTGGAGTTTGTAGCTGCAGTAACACACAGCAGAGTTGCAGTTGTATACGGTACTCTGTGGAGCGTATATTGAATTCCGAAGAAAGGTTTTACAACAGGGTCCAGAGCTCTAACAAGTTCGCAATCATGTCAAAATGTCAAAATTGGGTTTTTTATGGAAAGGCGTATTCAATAAAAGTGTCCAACCATATTCAACAATGCCAGAGACATGCATATGACATGGTATTTTTCAATAAACGGGAGTAGAATAGTATTGAAGATCGTTTTGGGGAAGAGTTTTAGTCATAAACCCATGTTCACAAGGTTGACTGTGACCGTACGGCACACAGTATGACCACACATTACGTGAGAACCTTTGTGCAGAGTGTGAATTATTTTGACTTGACAGTAGCATGAAGTGACAAAAGCACTTTAACACATTATCCGATTGAGCGTCACAACCATAGAACAGCAACCCCTTAGGGCTTGGGTAATCTCCCATTCACTTTTCAACTCGTACGATCACACACCTTGCCCTGACGTTTTAAGTTTGATTTCTGTATAGTACAGTACATAATATCCAAATGTATGATGAATTGCTCCACCCTGCCACATTAAGAAGGTAGCAGGGTAGCACAGTGCCAACACGTGTCTCCTGGCAAACTGAGCCTCCTGGGTTTGATTCCCTTCTCAGGTGCCTTCCTGAGAGAAGTTTGCATGTTCGCTCCCTGTTCTCAATGAGTTTTGTCCGGTTTCCTCAGATAGCAACAAAAATATATACATTGGATCTGGTATTGGTCAAACATCCCAATGCTGAAAGATCACCTGCAAATTCCACAATGTGGAAAGACACCAAAGACATGCTGCTGCATAGAGTAATTGGCCTGCGGACTAAATTGCCCCCAGGTGCCCTGTGATGGACGTGCGTCTGTAACCGGCGCGCACAGCCGCCTTTGTCTCTCTTCACTCGAGACCACCGGCTGGCGCTTCGGTTAACCAAAATGTTCACCAGGTTATGTGCGATTTGCATAAGCTCAACTCGTCAGTTAACACTGGTTACACGTCCCATCCTGGGTATAGCCCTGCCTTGCTCCCTGAGTCTGCCGGGATAGACTTCGGCTCGCCATGACCCTGTACAGGATTAAGCAGTTCCTGACAATGGATGGATCATCTATATTATTAACAATGCTAATAATAAGTTTGTGCATCTCCATTGTCAATGCAGTGCTGATTGCAGGCATTTCCACACTGTATTCGTATTGACGGGTGTGACATACTTCACACGTTGGTCAGTACGGGTTGGTGGAGAGTTGTGCAAATATCACTCGTCACTGATGTTAGCCATGGTGTACAATCAAGCTCATTTTGCCTGGTTCATAGCGCAGCGCCATAACTACCATGCCACCACTCCACCCAATATTATAGAATAAATATTTATTGGGAATATTTCAGGCATTTGGTAATGTTGCCTTAGTACGTCACTTGCGTGCATGCTTTTTCTTCTTTGCGATGATTCTTCGAAGCACGATGGTCAGCCTCTGGATATCGTTGTCTTTCAGCTCGGCCTCGAAGTGTTTGGTAGAATTCGCAGGCAATACCAAGTATTACCTGACAGGGATCGCTTGCATGCTGACCACAGGGCAAGTATTTACGGAGCCAACGCTACTTTTCCTCGCCCAGTAGCTGATGCAGGGAATTACTAATGCATGCTGTCTGCTGTAACACAGCAGTGTTCAAACTTTAACACTACCCAGAACACAATTATAATAATAGCTCCCCTCCATATAATCCGTGAGATTCCCAGATCTTCCTTGCAAACGGGAAAGTCTTCCGTATCTCCTTGCGTTTTAAATATGTTTTCACCGCGCCGAACGCACTGCTTAATGTAATTTAATAATTAATGAAACCAATGAATAGTTAACCAATAATAATAATAGCTGTAATGCATATGTACATCAGGTTTACAAAAGTAATTGTGCTCTTTCATAGTGACAGTCCTGGATATGTGTAAGCAGCCAGAGGCTGACGTTGACTGACATGATGATTGGCTTGTGTTGTGCGGTTGTGGTAATTCATGACGTGTGTTTGACAGCGGCGTGAAATTGCCTCGAACGTGTTCGTCTTCACCCAAAAAATCCAGGCTTAAAAAAAAACATGCAATAAACTAATGCATTGAAAGAGTGACAGGACACGGTAAACACGTGCACCCCCTGCAGTTGCTTACTCACGCCAATTGCGAAAGTGCCTTGAACTAAGGGGAGCTCCAGACAGCCCCTCTAGAGGGTTAGGGAATAGTGTGTCGTGCGGCGTTGTGACGTCGTTTTTACTGCTTATACATCACGCGGATGCTGGGGTGGAGTTGGAAAGGTTCACTGTGGGGACGCACCCGGCTCCGCATCCCCGTCAGAGCTCCCCTCTAGGGGCCCTCCCCCAGACATTTTTTTTCTAAATTTATGACGACGCATTTCTTGCATTTCTGTGACTTCCGAGATGTAAAATAATAATCCAAATTTAAGACCGTCAAGCCTAATGCATTCCTTCTGGGAGTTTCATTCTGGGAAAGGTGCTTCCGTGCCTTTCCCGCCCTATTGCACCCCTGCGTATTGGAAAATGTCTGATTTTTTTGCCGAAGCCATACCTTTATTCCCATTACCAATAATGGCATAAATTGTCAAGGTGATGTGTTTCTCCGTTTTGTCCCCATGTGAATCTGGCCCTACGTCTCTTACGTATGTCCAGTACTAAACTGATTGTTAATCTGAACGTCGTCCAGGAATTGTATGTCAAAATAACTAAGTATTAAAAAGTATAATCAGCAACTCACAAGCATGCACTGAAATTATTTTGCTGAAAAAATATGAAATTTTATAAATGTAATCGAAACCATAAAAACAAATGAGCGTTATTTCGTTTGCAGCCTAGACTATGCTGAACAACATGTTACAAGAAAAACACAAAATGGCTTCATTTTCCGTAGGCGTAAAATCTTTACTTATTACACTAAAACGTTGATGAGATTTTTTTTTCAATAATGTAAAACCGCTCATGGCATTGAGACATTTTAGAAATCAATGCTTGTGGGAATGGGTAAATGCTGGCACACGGAGCACGCTAGATAGCATTGGCTGTACTATTGCCTCATCTCCACGTTAATGCAGTCCACTTTCGATTTCCTCAGCAGCCTACATTTTGATGCACTTTCTGACCTAGCCACAATCCTGGAATGAACACTAAAGACGTAGGGATTTGAGTGCCCGATCAATCTGAAATCTAATATAACATCGCCCCCCTTGAAAATCCAACTCGCTTGCTAAAGATAGAACACATTCAATAAAGCACCCGGTCCAAATTCTTGTGTTGCCTATACAAATGTCCTCAGTCTGTCAGAGGCAAAGCTGGCTCCATTCACAATCTGCTGAGTGACAATGTGGTTGGTTGAATGTGCTTAATTTGTGTTTGACACTTTCCATCGATGCTGCACGAATGTCTTTGAATGCACTTTTCCTGTAACGGGAGTGGGCCTAATAACCGTTTGTGTATAGCAACAGAATTTAATCAAATTCTGTTTGAAAGCTATTTGTCGTAATGGAAGAAATAAATCATAACTAAATATGTAATATCTAACAATTTCTTGATTGCAGATAGACGCCTGGCTGGCGATACACTTTTCTGCAATCTTATTAAAGGTACTTTTTCACATTTGTCTTGACTTTGACACACACCTACGATGACATTGACTTGTGAAATAACATCATGTTCTTTTAACGAACAATTGAAACCAGAAATATTATCCATCCATTTTCTAAACCGCTTGTCCTGGTGAGGGTCGCGGTGGCAGCAGTCCAAGGAGAGTGGACC
>JAZEWU010000011.1:4671008-4691359 GCA_036362915.1 Geotria australis | reverse complement strand
AACCCACTCTTTTCCGTGAGAGGACCATGGCCACAGATTTGGAGGTGCTGACTCTCATCCCAGCCGCTTCACACTCAGCAGCGAAACGCTCGAGTGCCGTGGCAGGAATATTAACAACAGAGCAACAATGTTTTTATGTTTAGAAAGACATTATATCGTATATCATAATATTGGAAATTTCTAGTGTGTATATATATATTACATGCTGTATTGCATTGTGGTGCTTTGAACACAACAGATAGCGCACCTATTTTAATAATACTCGTTAAATGAAACCATATCTCTTCTTTTGTATACTTATAATTGAGAGAACTGCTCTCATGAGCTGCCCTTTCGGGATAGCCCTCTCAAGCGTTCCTCCTCTCATCAATACATGCTCATCATTTTTTTTATGCAGGATTCAAAGCATAATAAATGCACTTCATATGTCTAGGATTAGGCTTCTACACTTACACATGTGTATTTCCTATGCATATACAGTAGTCCAAAAGTACAGACCTGAAGTGAGTGTCACAGAGGTCAGCTTGCTCACCACTGCACCGGTTTCTGGAGAATATTTTGTTTCATGCCTCCAGCTGCTCAGTCACTTCACTGAGGAATTGCCAAAGCCTGCTGTTTCCTCTAAGGTGCATGTTAAATAACCATGACTATTCACTAACAGGCCATTATTTCTGTCAATGCCACACACCAAATCGCAGATATACCCACAGGTAAATAGTTGAAATAGATAAAGTCCTTGTACAACTATGGTTATCCATGTCTATTAAACAAGGCAAAATTAATGTCACTGGGCTTTTATGTGGTGTAATGAAGCACATCAATCAAATGCTGTACGTGTTGTGTATATATTTGTTGTGTATATATCCTTAATACAGCGATGCTGCCTTGGTGTAATGCTTAGCACACTGCTGAACCAGATTTCCGGCACGGTAGTTGAAACAATGATATCTTCTTAAGTCCCCTCGCCCATGTCCACCCACGGCTATGCATTGGTCAGGTTGTGGAATCTTGTTGTGGATAACTCCCCCCCTATTGGATTTTTTTTTTTTATATCTATAGATGTTTATTACTACAGCAGAAAAATACCCAGTGAGCGTGCAAGCTCCTGGCAGGATTCCTGGAACACAACAAACACGCAAAATTACAGAAATTAATTAAAAATATAAAAATAATATCCTATTTATTATTCATACCTGGTATATATATATTTACCTTTTTTTTTTTTGAACAAGTAACTTTTATCAAACACATTTTTATCATAAACATTTCAAACATCAATCAGTTGTATATGTCCTTGCAAAATGTTATTGAACATTATAAAAATGTAAATGCTCGTGAATGCTTTTTTTCTTCTTCTCGGAATATACTTTAATATGCAATAAACGATATGTGACAGCAGGTATCCAATTAGACGGCTATAATATGAGAGTTAGTGTCAAAACAATGCATAATATTAGCGCACGACACCAGTGGCAGCTATTAAAGGAAAGTCAAGCCTGGCTGCTGATGAGACACTGTCAGAAACCTGCCCAAAATTCTCATGTATGTCATTCAATGCTGTTGAAATTATGCACTCCCACGCGGACAAGGGGTAAACACGCACACTCTGCACAGAAAGGCACCCAAGCCAGAAAATGAACCGGCGCACTTCTTTCTGCTATGCCACCGTGCTTGTCAGTATCAGATTTTTTTTTTTTGCAAAGAAAGTCATAACATGTTTAATGCCTAAATTTTATTTGGTTAATCCCCAGGAAGGACAAAAAATCAAGTTTTTTTTTTTTCGTACTTTAATTTGTTGATGCTTCAGCAATCGTACAGGGATCAAGTAAAAATAACAAGAACAGGAATATTCTCACGTTGGGAGATTAAATTAATGTTTTGACCAGCTGGTCTCTTTCCTGAAGAAATTAAATAAATCCTGATTGTATTATTTTTATTCACCCTCAATATACATGCATATCATAAAATATATTTTAAAAAATAAACTGTCGTGTGAATATACATGTTAGGCACTTGAGCAGATTTAAAAGATCATACGACCTCAGCTCACCTAACCGCCACGTTGTGCTAATCTTGTGGGATTATAGAACGTAATACAATTAACGGCACTGCAGTCGGCTCTTGTTTATGCCACACTGCAGTGCACATGTTCACAAAGGCACAAGAAGCGTTATCATTCAATATTTCAATTTACATTTATACGAGGGGGGAAAAGGGCATATGGCATCAATAAGATGCTGAAATGCTGAGGAAAACCTGTCACGCAATGAAATGTTTTCTATCCTTCATGTTATTTCTTTTAGAAGAAAGCAAATTTTTAATGTCGCAGACCCATGTGCTGCATTTGCAGAAATAAATAAAACATGTCGTTCCTCCCAGCATCAGGTAACCCCTACAGGATTTTTTTTTTTTTTGCTGAAACCACAAACTGCTGGGGAATGGAGGACAGGCCTTGCTGGATTTGATGTGTTGCATGAGAAAAAAAAAATTCACGAGCACTATTCCAAGAATGAAACACGAGAGGCCTTTCTACACTGGCTGAATGAAATTAGCCAAACCCTGCCAAGCAAGCCCTAAATCCCAAAACCCACCCAACATATTTTATGCCAGTGGAAGCTTTGCACTCTTAAGTACGTTACTTTATTATTTATAAAAAATTAAGTGAAATGAGTTCAAAATAGTTTTGCGCTTTGGGAGTTAAAACGGTTTCACAGTTTGTGGCGATTGAATTGGAGACAGCTGGTGCATATAAATACTGCGTTTGTGCAGATTTGTATCACTCGGTACAAATAAATTACACTTTGAATATTTACACTAAGATTGTGTTAGCAGATATCCAAATTTGATGTTAAATGGGTCTGATTCTTAACTCAAATACAGAGGCAGCAGCAGCCTCACTCCTACCAATGAATGACAATTTGAGGTCAGTCAAAGCTTGTTTGCCCATCCTTATCTCGTGAATGTCACTAATGGCTGCAGATTGTGAATTATAAGACATATCAAAGAGCTCTACTATATCATTTAGCAGATTGTTGCTAAAATGTTCGTGAAGATGCAGAGAGATCAGCATAGTTTGTGTATATGTATGTCGCTGGCTTTCATTGAAGAATTAAGGGAGGGACGCAATAAACTGTGGCTAGTCGTTGTGAAGGTAGTATATTCAGGAAAACACATTTTAATATACACTTTCCAAAGTAAGGGGAAGCGTAAGGCACATTTGAAGCAGTCTTTTATTAAAACACCCCATTCAAAAGCTCAGTTTATCAATCAAAGGAATACTGTTTAATTCTATGGCAACCAACCTACACAATGGACACGATTCATATCCTGCTCGCACGGCCATTTACTGCTGGATTTGGTGGGAATTGGCGGCTATCGGCTGTGTTCGCCAGCAATTTCCAACAACGATAATGTTGCCCGTTCACATGTGCTTGGAAATGATTGGCCATCGCAGTTGGTGGCATGGCTGCTAAAGTGGGCTGTGTCCTAGGACCAAGCTCCCGCTTCACGACCACGGACCGATACAAGTGCTCGCATCACTGCAGACGCTGCTGCAATCCGCTGGCCAACCTCACGTTCCCGCTTACCATCACTCGTGAACAAGACCTCAAGATACGTGAACTAATTTCGTTTATCTTACGTCCCATTTCTACTCGACTATAGTATTCCTACCCAATGTAATACCTGATTAACGCGCTAGAGCACATCCTTCCAGGGGGCATCCTTACCAAATGCCCGAACCACCTCAACTGGCTTCTCTCAATCCAAACAAGCAGATTACTTTAAACGTAATATTCCAGAACAATTGTTATCTCTGATGGATGCCCTTCAAAGCTCTTCTTTCAGAATCTATCAAATTTTTTAGAGACTTTACAACTATTATTTTTCTGTGACAACACATGAAGACACGATGGGAAAGTTAACAGCAGACTGAAGAGATCTACCGATCGCAGTTAAATGTTACACTTACACTGCAGCACTCTACAGTATGACGCTGGCTTCATAATTAAAGGGAAAATATGACACTTCCCTTAATTAAGCGACGGTGACCTTTTGCTTTCAAGAGATTTATATTTTCGCTTGCCATCGCCATCATTGTAATGCACTGAATGTGCTTGTAAACCCATTGTCCCTGGATGGGGAAATCAAAGTGAGTGTAAATCAAGCAGTTCATAAACAGGACATTTTAATCTGCCGTTGTCTTTAGACACAATCCAAAAACGTTCGGACTCGGTTAGTATTCTGCGAACACACACCGAGGCTGTGCATGTTCAAGCTGCCCGCCGTGGGTTTGCAGCGTTGCTAACTAATGAGAGAAAGCATTTCAAATTTAGGTCAGTTCTGCTCTGGAGTCATCATTGCAATGTTTCTCCCATGCATTTAATACAGCACTTTTCAGCAGTGTTGTTAGTGGCGAACGTCTCAATGTAACTGTACGTGCTTTTCCCCTTCAGCGTTTGCAAAGGTTCAAACTTGTGTGAGACAACACAGGCCACACAGCCCAGACTTTCGTCTACAAGATATGCGTTATTTGTTTTTGTGGTTGCCGCTATTTATAAATGTAATTCTGGTGATTGCAAAATGGATTCGATGTAATGTTTAAAGTTAAATAATGCCCTGAATTCCCATACAGACGTTTTTATTTATTATAGTCTAAGGACATCCGATCAATGTCACTGTCCGCTAACTTTATAATGATTATTCTAGATTGATGTTTATCATTGTTGTCAATATTTAATCAAGTATTTAGGTCTATTGGTTTACAAACACTGCATTTTTGCGCGAATTAATAACATTTACCAAACATAAAGCTACACGACTTGCTGTGTTCTCTAAACGTATGTAATAGGTGTGCTTTAACACATACGAATTCACCAAGAGCTCGGTACATCATTTACAATGCAGACTCAGGTCATCCCCAGTTTTTACGAAGGTGCAGAATTAACGCTTGGGTAGCTGATCATTCATTGTCAGAAACCGATTAATCCTATACAGGATTGCGGTGAGCCGAGCCGGAATTCGAACCCGGGTCCTTCTTGCTGCAAGACGTTTGCGCTACTCACCGCGCCAACGTGTCGCCCTTGTAGCTGATCATTCAAAAATTAAAAATACTATTCAAAACGGTGTGTTTTTGCCATTGATGCCACGCTGTCTTTAACACCCGTTCTGCGGCTGTGGGAGTTAAATCGTGAACTCCGTTTAGACTGGGTCAATCGGGGAGCACCAGCCAGCTAAATACACGCTCTCATATGAATGCTTGAGGGTAGCATGAAAAAAACCTAAACAGTCGAGCGCATACATCATTTGCCATATTTATTTCTGATGTAAGATGGAACGCATTCATTAGTTCACTGAAACACATTACGATTAATGGGTTACTGCCAGTGGGGTACAAATACCTCATTTTAAAAGTTGTCCCACTGGGATGAAATGATAAGTGTGTACACATTGTGCATGGTTCTATAATTAGGCACCAGGGGCAACATTTCCCGTTATTCTGAATTTATGCTCAAGAGTCTTACGTGGCCACATTTCACCTGTGCTCGCCAGACATTAAGGTTGTGACGTTAGCCATGTGACTGTGGGCTAACAAACGAGCTTGGCAATAACAATGGCAATATGAATGATGGCTATAGTCAAGGTCAATGTTAGTACCTTCTTCAAGGCACTTGGAATTCTAAACCACAGTTTGTTTCCAGCACATGTAATGGTTGTTTTAAACCGTTTAGCGTCAAATCCATCACATTGGTTGGCGTTTGTGTCGTTTGTGTGTGTGTGTGTCTGTCTTTATATACACACAAAATTGATATGTGCGTTGGCCGACGGAGGGTACCTACTGATGCCTCCAACGTGGGAGGCAAAACGTCGCGAAAGTAAAAGGAGCAATGCTCAACACTGCTATCCCAAAAGAGGAGCTCTTTTCGTATATTGAGCTGTGAAAACCTACATCGATACATTTAATGCGGAGTCGTTCTAGGGAAGCCTAGGAGAGATTCAGTGATCTTGTGCCACTCATGATGTCCATGGCCAGGAATTAAGCCTAGGGCGCCCAGACCATACCACGATAGCATTGTTCCTCACAGGACACATACAGGTACTGACCATTAAAGCAGGTTAGCAATGACCATTCCCATATCCAATTCCTCTCGATTCAATATTAATAAAATAGGTGTGATAATTTAACGATGCTGTCTTGAGGGCACAGTGGTCTCCTTTCCGTCGCGTCCCATGTGAGAGATTTGCCCTGAAAGAGTTACTGGAAATCATTAGACCAATTTACTTTCATTGATTTAACGTTGGAACTGGCATCTGCAATCAAAGCTCCTGACGCAATCTGATGTATTCACGTTTGAAGACTGCCTTGTTAAATTGATTCTGTTACTCAACGGCTCAGATAACAAAGACCGTATAGAGAAATTATCAAACTGTAATGGAAAAGGACCTGTTGTCTGCCGGGTAATAATGGTTACGAATCACAGTTAAGAAGCATTGAAAACGATTGGGTGACTGTGTGTGTGAATGCCGTCATGATGCCAACAATGGTATTGGCAAGATTTTTATGAGGTATAAACACCACTCCCACCCTGGGCTGTTCGCAATGTAAGAAAAACCTGGCCAGAGAAAATTCTGGTATTAGGACAACCCATGTGGACACAGGGAGAAATGCAACCTCCACACAAAAAGTTACCCGAGCTGGGAATCAAACCAGGGATCCATGTTGCTGTGAGGTGGCAGCACTCCCCACTGCACCACTGTGACCCTCCTGCATTGTGTGGTAGGTGCTATGTTGCGGGCAGCACAGGGCAGTGAATAAACATCCATCGTTGTCCCGTACACGTACGTGCTCAGATTCATGCTTTTCGTCTTTACCAACAGACACTTGGCGCACGGTGTGGGAAGTCTCATTCAGCAGTGGATTGACGAAATTGCTGTACATGTATATATAGCAGTTGGACATGAAGTGGTAGGCATATGGAGGGACAAGGATGTGGAATTTCAACGACCGGTTCAGAGCCGCCAATAAAGATGAGCACTCTCCCAAACTCATTTAAGCATGGAACATGTTTAGTCGATTTGAGTACTGTATATATGCATATTCTTTGGCTAATACCTACAATTGCATGTTTAACAAGGCTGAATTACCCCTAATTAAATGTGCACATGGTGCGATGCCTCTGTGCCACGAGACAAAGCGCATTTGGCTGTGCTGTGCTCAAGACTCGTGCACCTGCTCTCGGTTCTGCCCACTGGAGCACCACTTAAATTGAATGCTTGAAATACATTGCCTCACATCGTACGAGAGACTGGCATTAAACCAAGGAGTTTGGAGAATTGCACGACGCTGAAGTGTGAAGCTTCTTCATGTAGAATCCTGAAAGTCTGCTTTGTTTATCCGAGTCACGCTGGTAGATTCCGACATGTTTAGCAATGCAGTGTTTACAGCTGCAGTGAGAAGCACTGCTGCCTCGCAGCAAGAAGCCCCGGGTTCGATTCCAGGCTCGAGCCTCCAGCACCTTTCTGTGTGGAATTGGCATATTCTCCCCATATTCGCATAGGTTTCCTGTCACAGTGCCAATGATGCCCTGCGATCGATTGGCGTCCTATCCGGGATATTGCCCTGCCTTGCATCCTGTGTCTCCCGGGATAGGCTCCAGCCTCCAATGACCCTGTACACTGTACAGGATCAAGTGGGTACTGATAATAATAACAATGATGGTGACGTCTAGCTTGTGTTTTAAAGGTCTGGCTGTTCTGAGTTTGCTTGCTTGAGCATGTGCTGTTGGATAACATTTTATCTGGAGCGCCAAGAGGGTGATGGACTAAAACATATTTTAGTACATATGTGAAGGCATAGACATGATTCCGTTGATACTGTGTACGCTGTTAATAATATTCTGGCTTTTAAGGCAAAACGTAGCGAAGGAGAGATGGAGATTGCGTGACACGGCTATCCATAAAGAACAGCTTTGAAGAGCAACCATCAATATACACTTAACTCACTTATTGTAGAAGTTGGTTGCCATTAACATCATCCTGCTTTGTAGAGAGATGACAGGGGAGTGATAGGAGAGTGCATGGGACGGAGTAAGTAGAGCGACGCGAGAGGGGAGAGATTGGTAGGGGTGAGGAATTCATTTAATAATAAAAAATAATAATAGCATTTACAGATCTAATCATGACTCCTGAAGCCATTTATTATTTTTCATGATCTGATTCTCAAGGAAAGCACCATGTTAGCAAATGAGGATGTAATGCAATGTTTACCAGGTTACTGATATTCAATCTCAGTCAATTTGATTCGCAGAACATGTTTAGATTTGTATGCAAATATCGTGTTACCTTGAATTTGAACTGAACCAAAGGTGTGCACTTAGCACACCGTTTTGAATAAATAACATAGATAGATTGTTTATGCTGAGGTATATTTTACACGTTAGCAAAGAAATGCTGAAACGTAATATAATTCTCATGACCGTTGTAATGCTGTGAACCAGATGTTTGATGTTTTTGCTAAAAACACAAGTACGATACAGATGATTGTAATGCGTTACTAAAGCTGTTAAGATATTTACCTCTCACTGCAGTGCCATTGGTCATTAGTCAAAATCGTATAAGAACAAAAAAGTGAGACCAAAGACAAACCATTTAAGAAACCGCTGCCATAAAGCATGGCCTAATGGATCGCACTGCAATTCAAGCCGTAACTTTTAGCAGCGCAAGATCATAAAAGTGGCAAAAATGAGCTCATTAGAGCGGAAACACATGTAACCAACCAAGGCTAAGAGGATCGTGATGTTTTTGAGTGGGTGCTACATGTAATATGAAGCCACCTATTATGTGACTGGTACAATTAGAAAAGAAACAACACATGTTGGTGATAAACCGTGCAATACGTTGAATACAATCATTGGTTATTATTTACCCAAACTTCGCTGGAAAACCAAGTACTGTAGATGTAAATATAATGTTCGTGTAAGTACCTTTCGAATATTCTACGATACATGCATCGCCTTGGAAATAGTGGTGCGGCAGAGTGCTGGGACAACAATGGGCAGGTTCCAAGACGAAATCTTGGGCCAAGATTGATTTAGTCCATTGTTAGCATCTCTCCACCGGCAATAAAACGTGGATCACTTTCTTGGAAGCCAACGATGATCCTCCTATAGATGGGCTTCTGTCAGAGTAACGTGGAGATTCCACTCCTGCAGGCTGCCAATGGACATGAGCGCTGCTTTTGAACACAAAACCCACGAACAGAGACACGTTTTGACTACCCCAAAAGAACAGCTTTGAAAAGCAACCCTCATTAAAATATATCTTTGCAATATATACTTATTTACAAAAAAAACTTGAGTCTCATTTATTACGGTATTTTAAGTGTCCTGCTTTGAGCTGTTTGTCCAATAACTTTGTTGTATACATTTTTGAGATGGAAAGAAATTAGTGGTCAGAGAACAGGCAAACCTATGCTCTGTGAGAAGACATGCTCACGGATTGGCAAATGGTATCTGACTCTGGTTTGGACTTTTTCGAGTGTACTGAGTCTAAATAAAAATAATGATCTGTTAATATCACCGCGACCCTGTACAGGATTTAGCGGTTTCTGAAAATGGATGGATGGTAATATGTAAAATATCTACGAGCCTCCCTGTGGTTTTGTCCTCACAATCTTTCCTGTTGTGTACCAAACCGAGCTTCATAGTTGCTTCAGCACTTTTCCCAACGGTCTGGTCAAGTAATTAGGTGATCTTAAAGCACACTATTGAATGGTTTGTCTGTAACTATTTCTATGTAAATAAATCAATAAAAACTGGTGATCCCAAAACATTTTTTTAAAATGTAACATTGTTTAGTGCTGTCTCTAGCTCTTACCTACTCTACTGTCTCTCTGGCCTCCATGTTTATGTGCATATTAAAAGGGGCATCCCCTAAACGTTATATATACTCCGGGTTTCTCCCACAACTAAAAAAGACTCATTAATTAATTGGCCGATAACGTCATAATATAGTAATGTCAATAAGGCAGTGTCTGGTGGATTGGCGCCGGCTAACCACGTGGCTTAAGGTACCCCTTGCAGGTTACATCGCGCCTCTGAGTTGTTCTATTTTCTAATGATTATTTGTTCTATTTTCTAATGAATATGTGCCAGTGTTATTGACAGATGTGTTGCGTGTGTTTTTTTGTTAAACGTGCTTGTACACGACTGCCAGTGGAGCGTCAGTAAATATTATCTTTATCCTTATTTTAGTGACTATTGTTTACCTCGGATTAGCTTTCATGCAATAATATTTTTTTTACGTCATGCTGCATGACAACATATTTACAATATGGCCTAGTAATGCGGTCATCTTTACTGCAGCGCTTTGTGACCCTCGGGTGAAAGGCGCTATATAAAACGCTATTATTATTATTATTAACAAACGAAACGCACGCTGGGACAAGGGTCTGGCTCTCTCAGTAATTAGAGTGGCGAGCATTGCTTCGTGGTCCCAGTGGCCGGGCTGTAAACCAGAGTAGCGAGACCCTTTCTGAGTGGCCACACTAATTGCCAAAACTGTAAAACTGTCCACAACATTTAAAATGGCTTATAAGTGGCAATTTAGCCGAGTGCCTTAAATAAATCTCATGAAAGGAAAAATACATATACAATGGCTGTTGTTTTTTGGAACCCTGGCATTGATTAAGTAGAAAAAAAACGTGATGTGTTGAGCCATCAATATTGTGTTAGCAAAGCCTTTATGTTTCTGAAAGCTCAACGGGCAGGGCCTGCATGTTTCGTTTGAAGCTTGAGACACAGACGGAGACTGGATGAGACTGATGACATGTTGAACAGTGTACAGTATATTAACACAAACATTATATGTCATTTCCACACCAGACGTACGTGAATGTTTGCTTTAAAATCCCTGTGGTGCTTAGATGAACAGTTACGCAAGTGGTGCTGTAAAATCACGAGACTGAAAGAAACGACGTGGAAGGCTGACAATTCATAATTAAGTGATGATTAAGGGCGGAACGGTGGCACGGTGAGTAGCGCTGCTACCTAACAGCAAAAGCACCTTGGTTCGATCCCTGGCTCCTGTGCGTTTCGCTATGTACTCTGGTTTCCTCCCAGAGTCCAAAGACACTCAGCCATAGTTAATTGGCTTTCTGACTACATTTCCCCCAGTGCCCTGTGATGGACTGGCGTCCCGTCATGTGTATAGCCCTATCTTCCATCCTATGTCTGCTGGGAGAGGCTCTGGCTTAACATGACCCTCTACAGAGTCTACACTGTAGACTCTGTAGACTCTGTAGAGGGTTATCAGTTCCCGCTAAATCCTGCACATGAATCAGCTATTCATTTACCAAAGTTTGATATTTGAAGCATTGCAGCAATAACATATCCACACATTTGAACTCCTCTCGTCTGCAATCTGCAAGTAATTTGTACCAAATGAGCATTACTGCATCAGTCGAGATCTTATGCATCTCCTCCAGAGTGATCATAAGGAATTTCAGGGTGGCCATCTGAAAAGTAGTTGTAGCAAGTCAATGAAAAGCGTTCGTGCGGGTTTCGGCAGTGATAGATCGGCAAGGCTCGGTGGAAATTCCATGTTGCTGTGTAGAATCAGTTTCTCAATTAGACCACCACAACAAAACAACCGTGCAACGGTAAGAATGCTTATACCGAGTATATGAGAACTGCTCTGCATAGCTGTTCTTTCGGGTTAGCCATGTCAAGCGTTCCTTGCGCCTATCCGAAAAGAACAAACAATTATCATACATCGAGGTGTGAACACCTGCATTATGTAAAATATTTAATAGGGTAAGTCTAGATTATACCTGTTTAAAAAATAAACTCATTAGTAGTATACAGCAGCTGGGAGGTGCCTGTTATATAACGTGAAAGCATTTGGCAAGATAATCTGGTAAACAGGAATTTGTGTAGCGAGTTGGATAAATCCAACAAGCGGCATAATTAAACCACTGATCATTATTATAATTGCCCTCATTTTGAAATACTGTGCATCTTGCAATTTGGGACATTGATAGATCATGTGGTCGATGGTTCCTATGGTTATAGGGCATTGGGGACGTAATTACACAAATGCCCCTCTGTGTTACTGTGGTGTGCCCTCAGGTGCCCCCCCAAATTAGTTTTGGACAACTAGGATTGAGCTTGCGTCTTTGCAACAAAAAAACCCAACAGGCATACGTGGTCAGCCAGTTGCAAGTAAATTAATGATGTGGTGGTCATGAGCCCAGCAAATACATTGTAACAGCAGGCTGAATAATAGTAACAACTATTATTCAGTCTCATGATTGGCGAGAGACAGCATGCATGTGTTTGTGCTTGTACATTATTTATTATAAGCCTCCTCCAATTCTCTGGCCAATTTTATTCAAGGCTCTGCCATTCAAAAGTTTCCACACTAATTTGAAAAGTCATTAGATCGTTTTTAAACATGTTATTTTAGACAAAGTTTGGTTTCACAGGGTCATCTATCGAATTACAAAAGCGGTTTTGGGGACAAGAGGACACCTTTTCAAGATTAATTACTTGAAACCGTGATCCACAGGTTGAGAGCCTTGGCTCTCAGCCCAGTTTTGCGAATTTGAATCCATTTCATTTTCAGTAACTCCACCCGGAGACATGTCTAGCATCGCCAATAACATTCCAGGATTTAATCACATCCTGCCACGTTTGAAAGAAACGAAATCTGCAACATACAAAGTGATGTAATAAATGTAACCTAACATTTCGTACGCTGACAAGTACAAATAGGTTTTTATACGTATGTGAGGACCCTTGTCGACTCTGTTGTCAGGATGAGCCGTCGGGTCCTGCACCACGTCCCATGACGAAAGTCGAACGCCACGGACACCAGAGCACACACGGTGGCCGGTGCGGATCAGGGTCACCCTCTCGCACACAGATGAAGGGCGAGACGCGGCAGTTGCAAGAGGTTGAGCCGAGTCGTTTCATATTCTCCAAAGCCGTGTCCTCACAATATACACCAACGCAGAGACAGACGTTGCACACCAGGGCCCATCGGCGGTTCAGCTTCCCCCGGGCGGGAGATCTTCTTCACGGTACAGCCGTATACTCCGTCAGCAGCAGTAGACTTCTTCAAGGCAGACTCGCCTTAATGGCGCCAACGGGAACCAGTTGAAACCTGCTCGGCTCCTATCCACTTCGTCCACCATTTTCGTCCACCACCCCTTGACCATACACAGGTCATTACACGTATATAAACGCCCTGATCTCGGTGTAGGGTGGTGGTTGCTTCGACCACGACGTAGGCTGTGCTGCATATCTGTGCCGTGTGTTTGGGTTCTACTGCGTGCTGTTTGACATGATTTCCCATGCGGTACAAAGTGAAAACACATCAGAGCTATGCTTTACACCAACTGCATTTGGTGGCGGTGGGATTATGCCAACTCCCTTTCCTCGTTCAAATCCATCGACTCAATGTTATCTTTTTACCATACCCTGAAGCTGATCCTAAGTTATTCATCATCATTATCAGTACCCGCTTAATCCTGTACAGGGTCGCGGGAGGCCGGAGCCTATTCCAGCAGACACAGGGTGCAAGGCAGGGCTATATCCATGATGGGACGCCAGTCCATGACATGGCATCAAGGACATATTAGTCAACATCAAGTCATTAGCTGTTGGAGGAAACCAGAGTACCTGGCAAAAACCCATGGGGAGAACATCTAAACTCCACGCAGAAAGGTGCCTAAGACGGGAATCGAACTCAGGCGATTCTTGCTGTGAGCGGCAGTGCTACTCATTGGGTCAACGAGCCACCCATCTTATGTTGTTGTCGATGTGTGTTTGTCCTATCCTCTCCTTTTCTCAGTGACATTTACAATGCACCAAACCTCGGATGTTTAATTCCACTTCCATCTTCAACTCTACGCAATCGTTATTAATTTTCTCTGCCTGTTCCATGTGATATTTTAATACTTAGAAACATTATAAATGCAAGTTGTATAGTATGGTCTTGTATTGTGGAGTGGTGTTACATATCTAACTGCTGTGCTCATGCCATGATAACACAAGTATGTTTTGTTAGCTTTTATATTGATAAGATTTTCAATATGCTGTACATCGAATATGGACCTCTCAATACAGGAATCCCCCTCTATACATGTGAGATGGGGTCCTGGTAATTGCTGCTCATGTAAAAATCACTTAAAGTGAGGTCTGATTTCCCATCTTCTTCTTTGCGATTCTTCGTAGCGTGATAGTTAAATTACAGTTTCCCATTTTCTTACAAAGCCCCTTGCATTTTCATCGAACTCCGCAAGGTCTTTTGAGCTGCAGAGGTTGGGTAGTAAAGCACAGACAAGGCAGTGTTCCATAGTATGGTCTGCTTCTCCACATTCACAGGTGGTTGGGCCGGTCTTGTAGCCCCATCTACAAGACCGTCCCGTTCTAGTTCTCAGGCGGTTGAGTGTCTTCTACTGAATCCATGGTGCGTCTGAGCCAGGAGGGAGGTCTTCAGCAGGGGGGGTGGAATAGCACCTTCCGCTTGCTGAAGTTGGCTTTAAGGTAGTTTTTGTTGTTTTATCCACAAAAGCAAAGACGGTTCTTATAGAATGCCTTAGTAACGACCATTATTGATGTTCAAACAAGCTAATCTCAATCTTACAATGGCTGTAGGTTACAGACGTGAATTTTCACCAAGCAGCCTTTCATTTTTTTTCTCGCCTTTAAAACACCATATTGGATTTTGCTTCCAGCTAAGAAATGTCACATTACATTTACACAAGTTTGAGTTCATGGGTGAATATATATAATTTAATAAAGGCGGCAGCTGCTAACATTGCCACTCTTACAAGGTGATAGCTCATTAAAAAAAGTTCATATTGTCTCGACAATCTGGTTGACAAATTCCATGAACTGTCTCCTTTACATGAAGGCTTGTAAAACCTACACTTTTAAAGCAGCCATGCCCATTAGCTCAAATAGCTTACACTTCTGCAAATTGATTTTTGTGGTTTAATGCATCCAATCCTTCAATGCTCAGCAGGAAATTCCTCATTCTTATTCTATACCTGTGGCCGCCCGAAACGTTATCCATTTGCGTTGCCCCAGAGCAGAGGCAATGCGATGTTATTTGTTTTTGTTTTTAAGAAAAGCAAGCAATGAGTTATATTGTTTGTTTTCAACACGGTGTCCATGTTAGTGCTAGCATCATGCCATGTCATGCTTCATTTCCCCTCAATTAAGTTTTGCTTTCGCGTTTGTATTGTCAGCTTGAAATGCTAACGCTGTGAAAGATGTTGTAGTCTGATAAGCAGTTTTCTTATTGACACAAGTACTCAGCACATACATTTGAGTTGTGTTCTTTACATTTGTACTTGGCCTTCCAGTAAGCAGAGAATTAAATAAATTTTGTGTATTTCACAAAGCAGCTAACTAGTCAGGTCTGACAGTGTATATGTTACTGGGTCAATTTTAACTAGTTAAAAAATATAGTCCACGTTATATACGGCTTATTGCTGCAAATGAATTCAGCAAGTGATCATTTTGCATGTTGTATTGATTTACCCAGTGTCTAACTACATTTATAGGAATGGTGAATTTTAATTTGCAACAACTGCATAACGATGTAGGTTGCTCTTCAGAGCTGTTCTTTCGGGATGGCCGTGTCGAGCGCTCTCCCTCTGTCTCACACGACGTTTCCCCTCCCACGTTGGAGGCATCTTCAGGCGTTGCTGTTTTCCGTTCTCTATCGTTGTTGACGTGCCATTCTAGCCACAGCCCTGTGCAGCGGTTTGTGACCCTCGGGTGAAAGGCGCTCTATAAATGCTATTATTATTATTGAGTGTGAGGTTGAATGCGTTGTGCCTTTCTATGTATCCTGTGTTCCCGTGGTCTTAGTCTCACCCCCTTTTTTTTACTTTTTTGATGGAGAGCGCTCGAAAAACACCTTTGGAAAGCAACTATCACGAATCGAGCCGTGAAAAATCAGTACATTTTGTTTTTACGTCGAGAGACGGCTATGTGAAGGCGACATTACCTGCTTGTGTAACCGGCGCGCACAGCCGCCTTTTTCTCTCTTCACTAGAGACAACCGGCTGGCGCTTCGGTTAGCCAAAATGTTGACCGGGTTGATGGTCAAGTTCTGCGTAGTGTTATAGTTCTTATCCTTGTTGTGTTTCCCACGCCACTGGTCCACTGTGATGGATCTATTTACCCACCAAACACTTGAATCCACACGAATCTTCTCTCCGCTTTATATTTATTAACACTGCAGACACAGCGTCTGCAAACACACGACTCGTGCCAGTCTGATAACACAATAACTTTTCCTATCAACATATTATTACCTTATTATTATGTGCGATTTGCATATGGGCAACTCAACTGGTTGTTACGCTTGTCTATTTTGTTCCACCGTTTTAGTATTCTACAACGTATCTGTTGTAAACCACATCCACCCATACAAACAAGCAGTTGAAATATTTTTAAAAAGTAACTTGCTGTATAGAATATGTAAATGTCATAGTTTTAGAGGCAATATCTGTGCTGGCAAGCTGGCTTGGATATGCCTACATGTGTTGTGGAGCTATGCCAGCATTTGTTTGATCTACGGTTCATAACCTAGGGCACACAAGTGAAAAATGTATGTTCTATAGTCTCAGCTCAGTGACCAATAATTGCGTATAATATTTTTCTAAAGTTTGAGTTTGCCAATGTGTTCCAGTGCATTCTACTTTGAGGATACGATGTGACAGGCTCGACTGAGACACAGATATTACATTTCTCTTTCTGGTGAAAATATTCAGAAGTCCTGCAGAAATTATGTCACTGATATAGTATCTTTAATATATTCAAGATTTTGATAAAAGCCATACCCACCCAATGTAATTGTGCGAATGAAAAGAGTGGAACTATTTTTCTAAGTGTAAACGTCTTAATTTCTCGTCTGATTATTGATTACCTCAACATATGTATTCTTGCTTAAAAGGGTTATCTCTGTGGTTTGTGTGTTAGCACATCATGTTAATACTGTACGGTGAATGTGTCTGCATGTCCAGGCTGGTACATATGACAGGTGTTTGTCTATATCTGTGTTAACACGTGTACACGCATGCACACCTGCTTGTGTGTTCATGCGTGCACGCTGAGTAGTGATGTAGTACTTGTCACAATGTGCTATAATTCCAGCAACCCTAGTTCAATATTTGGCCATACAACATTGAAATATGGTATCTGGAATGGCTGTAGGTTCATACGGCCAAAATATATAGTGCCTGGTGTGTTGAGTAAACATCGGACATGGCGAGATACAAGTGGCAGCTTGCTGCCCACACAGCTGCTAATCTTAACATGAATTAACAAACACCGCTTGCTTCGATTTGAATGTAGTGTGGTGTTGCATACTAATCGTGAATGTAAATTAATTCCTTGTGTCTCAATATCTACAAATGTTGCACGCATGTGTGCAGTTAAAGAGAGCTGACCTCAAGCTGACAACATGTTTTATTATCAACCAGATCTTTAGAAAACACCAACGAAAGCCCTAAAGCCATAACACATAATAATAGGATGTTGCTAGCACAGCTTATCTCATATTTGATTTATTCCCAAATGGACCACTGGCTGAACTTCTGCATTCTATATGAATATCACAAATTTGAATATGCGTTATAGACCAAAAAACCAAACACCGTCGTTTGGCATTAGTGCAAAATAGACTAACTTTGTTTAATGTTAAAGGCAATCTATGGCCTAGCAGTATTATTGTACATTGCTTTAGTACTGTACAGAATAATTGTTTAGTAACTTAAAAATAGATAAAGCTTCCTGCATAACATTGTTGATTATCTTAAATCGGTTTTAAAAGGATTGCATATTTTGCTTTTTAAGGCTTTCACCAGCATGGTTAATGAGTCAGCAAACTGCACGTAATTACAAAATATGTTTTGAAAACTTTATTATTTCCGTATTTGGTTTCTTTAAAAAAAAAGTCTGCAGTCGAACAGCATCATAAACCTTAATAATGGTCACATGTTACACTCACAAGCACCACTTTATGTATTATATAGATGGGAGGCAATTATATGTCGGGGAAACATGGTATTATATAAAAAATGTGCACAGTGTCATACTTATTATTATCAGAATTTTCTGTTCACTTACCCATGTTGTAGCAACATTATTCAACAAGTACATAGAGATTCCTTAAAATATGTCTCATTACACAATTAGTGTATTTTTTTAATATCCTAAATCGTTTAAAATGTCTTTTCAGTGTTTGCCAAGTCTATTGCCGATGTAAGCTTAAAGTACTGTGGTATAACTCTGGTGAAATTGGATAGCCTGGCTCTAATTCGAGGAACTCACCTATAGGACAACTAAGAGTCAGCAGGAACCAAGGTACCGCAGAGGGCAACTCATCCCATAGGCGTCAATGTTAAATCATCACATAGACTCCAATATTACGTGTGTCTATGTATATGTTCTTGGCGTTGTTTCCCCCTCATGTCTGTCTCTCTGTCTAGCATGTGACACAGCGATAGTTAGCAGAACGAATGTGTTATAAATGTCTACGTCCCAGATTGTTTTAGTTCCAGGCTGTACATTTACTTTGGCAGCTTTGGACAAGAGTTATTTATTTACTCCCCTCCGGTGTCTTGGAATGAGATTGATTCCTCATCACAACTATTTATACCATTCTTTAAATCAATACATTTCCACAAATGGAATTCTCTTCATAATTGGTGGAAACACGTTTGTAAAATAATTACTTGATATGTCAACTGTACATACGCAGCCTTGTGTTCCAATGACTATTGGTATACAATGTTCACTCTTGTTGTGTTTTTCATTAGTTAATTTGCAAAATTATCAACATAATTCTAAACAGTAAACTATAGTTCAACTCTACGAATAGACTAGTACCTACGAATTTATGTCGTTTTAAATATTATCCTTTTTTACAAATAAAAAAAGTCTCATACTTAAGTACATATTTAAAAATGTGTATCCTAAGGGCTCTGCTCATAAAACACGTACGAATAATGTTCCTTACTACCCCATTGAGTCCCGAGACCGTTTATCAAGACGCTCCTGTGACATTCCGAAATTTGTCCAATTGTGTTAATGAAAGTCTGAATTTGTGAGGAAACCAGAAAACTCGTAAAAAAAAACACACCCCGCTTACATATGAGGGAGTGATATCGAACCTCTGCACAGATGGATTCAAGAAACCATAATAGCCTTGGAACGATTTTCTCCCCACATATTTGAATGAATAATAATAGTAATCATGACAATTCTGCCTGACGGTCGTATTAAA
The DNA here is from genome assembly GCA_036362915.1 of Geotria australis. Lineage (NCBI taxonomy): Eukaryota > Metazoa > Chordata > Hyperoartia > Petromyzontiformes > Geotriidae > Geotria > Geotria australis. The sequence continues at coordinate 4,672,054 of JAZEWU010000011.1, read as the reverse complement.
TTACCAATTTGTTATTTATCCGAGATTTATATCACCTTGTTAGTATTGTTTCTCATTTGTTCCACCTCGTTTGAACATTACTTTTCAGAAACTTGACAACTTAGAGTGATAATCCAGGTCCCTCTCAAAATATGTATATTTTTTACAAATGAACGTTGATTGTTTTTGAAATAAAATATTTCGAACGATTTTATACATGTCAAAGCTACGTAACTTTACGTTACATAGTGCAGTTGAGTCAAAGTATACACTTAACATGTGCCTTAGTTCAATTTATATAAATGTTTTTTGTACTATAAGTAACCATAGCATTTATATCCAGAGGCATGTTCCCAACCTAGCAAAAATAGAAAAAAAATGTAAATGAAAAATAAATAAAACCTCAACATGACGTGGACCAGAGGGGTCCTGCATATTAGTGTATTTACGCTGTTCTCTGGCTTCGTCTCTGAGGTTTTTTGCGTGTGATTGTGCATGATAGCTGCAAGATACATCGTGTTGAGCTTAACGAGGGGGTAATTATTCCAGGTGGCATTTCTTGAAGTTATATGGTACATGCAATGTTAGGAGGGTTACTGGATACAATTACCGGCTAACCTTAGGTTTGAGAAGTACTGTCATGTTGTGGATGTGGCTGGGTCATTCAGAGGTCACAGCCATAAGCTTTTAGCGCTAAGTTATGAGAGTTCAGATCGAGGAAGTACCCGTTGATTTAATCAGGTTGGGTCGGAAAGTGTTGCCCCCTAGTGTGTAGTTACCTGAAGAGATTTCCCATCCATCCATTTTCATAAACCGCTTAATCCTGGACAGGTCGCGGTAAGAGATTTCCCAAGTAGTTTTAATAATAATAATAGCATTTTATCAAGCGCCTTTCACCCGAGGTTCACAAAGCGCTGCACAAGGGCATCGGAGAGAACAGCATGTCAACAACGACAGGGAAAAAACAGCTAATAAAAACCAAAGGAACAAAGAACATTAAATTATTAAGGCTGCTTCGAATACACTGAAAGGTCGTGAAACTGGCAATCTTAAGAGCGGCAAAAAAT
>JAZEWU010000011.1:4659744-4670899 GCA_036362915.1 Geotria australis | reverse complement strand
TTACAAAGAAACGAACCACCAACCAAAGAGAAAAGGAACAGATGGAAAATGACAAATGTATAACAAATTAAAGCTAAATAAATACGATTAACACAGGAGGTGGTGACTCATTCACCAAATGATGAATGGCATACGATGTTAAAACACCACATAGACAACTTTTACAACGTATCAACTTTGCAATAACCACATAGGCTTGTAGTAAAACATGCTCTGATAATGCACGCATACATTATTTATGAACACAGCATATTTGTTTGCATATTTTGCAAAAGTACGTGTGGTTAGTGCAATCTCGATGCCTCGTAAAATATGTCTATTTAGTGTTTGAACATCTCATCCCTAGGGCGGGTAAAGCCTTGTTTTCATCCCAAAAGTATGTCTACTTATATTTTGAGGTTACCCTTTTATCGCGCATAAACAAAATATTGCCCAGAGGCAGCTTTAGTCCCATAGATCCTTCTCTCACAGCTTATGGCGCGTTAATGCGAGGGCTAAATGAGTATCACCACTAATTGCTGGTAATGCTCCACTTGGCCATGGTCATTGGCAAGTGGCAACGCACAGCAAACCCTTGACAACCATGTCAGGAGGTCCTTTACTAGCACACACAATACGCAGATTTTGTGCCTCATTTAATAATATGCTCCAGCCACATTATTTAAGAACTGAGGTTTAATTTGGGCTCATCACCTCTGAATGTAATTTGTCTGTATACTGTAGGCCAATTTCCCACGTGTACATTTACAACGTGATCTCCGAAGGGCTAAACACACTGGAACTGCCATCCATCCATCCAATGTCAGAAACCGCTTAATCCTGTACAGGGTCGTGGTGAGCCGTTGCCTATCCCGGCAGACACAGGGCACAAGGCAGGGATATACCCAGGATAGGACGCCAGTCCATCACAGGGCACCGGGGGCAATTTAGTCCGCAGGCCAATTAACCTATGCAGCAACATGTCTTTGGACTGTGGGAGGAAACCAGAGTGCCTGGCGAAAACCCACGTGGACACAGGGAGAATGTACAAACTCCACCCAGAAAGGCACCTGAGCCGGGATTTGAACCCGGGTTTTCTTGCTGTGAGGTGGCAGAGCTATTCACCAAGCCACCGTGCCACCCACAATGGAATTAAACTTGGAAATGCTTCAAGCTGAGGGGAAAATTGCAGTTCAAAATGCAAGTCTTTGCAAGCATTAAATAAACTCAGGTTCCTGTTAACGGTTAGAAGTAGTTATGTATGACTTACGCTGCAATGTGTCTCGTAGTGAAATCAGTTTGCGAGACCGTAGCAGCACAAGCTGTTCCATGTGCACGATTAAAAGAAAATCATCCACAATTTCACCCGTCTCTGCAATTTCATAACATTAAATTGAGCCATTTGCAGAATTTTCAACAAATACCAGGCAGGCGGAAATATGTGCAGACAGGTTCCTCTTTGCCTTGTGGTGCGTGCACAGACTCATGCATTTCCAGGATACCCAGTGGAGATGTCATTGCTGGAAGTTGGGGTCACATTCCCAACCAACATATGAATCAAACATCCTGGGAAAGGAACACTGCAAATCTAGTTCACCTGCCTCTGTTCGCAAATCTGTGTTGTGCTCAACCAGTTTCAATCAAGACCATATGCAACGTGCTCACCCTTGGCTATGTCACTGGCCATCCGTGCACACTGATTGGCTCTCGGGAGGATAGAAAGGTCAGTGGTCGGAAGCAAGAAGCAAGGGTCTTGAAGTCGAGTTTCAACTCACGTCGTTGCATATTGCATGACACCTAATTGCTCCCCCAAGATTGATGAGAGGTGTACTTGTTGTGCATTCTCTGGGATGAGATGTGTCAAGACCAATTGTGGATTGTGAACCAAGGGAGGTCAATTTGCTTTGAGCAGCTCTCAAGATCTCTGTATGTATATATAGTACATCCAGCCAGTCCTTGTTCATAAGTGCGTCGTGTGTGAGAATGTGGCAAGGTATGGCATCTCAGTATAGATTTGAGGAAAGCCTCTCACCGGACCTTTTCATTCACGTGTTAGGATCATTGTTAGGGGTCTACACGTTGTGTGAGGTGGGTTTGTGTGACAATGAATGAATGAATACGAACCCCGTTTCTTCTTCTTCTTTGCGATTCTTCAAAGCACGATGGTCAGCCTCTGATAAGAAACCCCGTTTCTTATCTTACCTAACAAACTCATCAAAACAGCAACATTGCACCGTTGGTTTCACGAGCTGGTCAGGTCATCTCACCGCCCTGTGGACTCTGTCCGTGATGCAGTTGTCATCTCGAATATCTGGACATGGGAATTACAGGTGTCCTTCGATGCATGTATCGTGAGAGATCGCATCTTATGCGCTAAACGTATTTAACTCGAGCACATTTAACGCGATTGTTAATTGAGCATTGCTTAATGCTGACCATCGGTTAGGTGGCCAATTTTAAATGCAGCATTATGTGGCACTTTTATCAATTACTTGAATTCATCTCTTGGGCGCCAGGGTGGCGCAGTGGTAATATCTGCACCTCACAGAATGAATGTCCTGCCCAGGGTGGTTTGTGTGTTTTCCCACTGTTCTGCGTGGTTTTCCTTTGGGTTCTCAAAGAAAGGCACTAATTTATTAATTGGTCGATAACATCATAATATATAGGACGCAGTATCTGGCAAATGTTGGTGCCAGCTGCCGTTCTCCTCTCCGCCTCTCTCTGATTTCCTGGTGCCTCAGCACAAGTCTCTCTTTGAATGAATACCTTTGACATTGAACGAATATGCACGCGTTATAAATGGTAGTTATTATTTTGATAAGAACGGCTGATACCGCTCTTTCAATTTCCCAGCATTGCCCTCCATCAAACGCCTCTGTCCACCTATCTCCTCCACCATGTGCTCCCACATGACTAACGTGGGCCTATGTCCATCAAAAAGGCTTTTACTCTAGCGTGATGGAAGAGGACATTAGGCAAAAAACGTTAAGGTTTGGGGACAAAAATCAATTGCTGTTACGGATTTATGGGATGTGTTACAGAATGGGAAATCTCTTACCTGATGATACATCACTCTCACTTTATCATTTACATCCCAATCACCATACTCTGAGCTTTTGAATTATTTAACCTGCACGTTTCCAATATTCTGGTGGTTTAACAACCCATTGCGGATTGCTGTGAGGTCTGTAGTTTATTCTAAGTAAAAACATTAAACGGTGGTAGCTTTGAGTAAATGGTAATTTCAGTTATTGGTGATAGAATTCACTAAACGGATGTAGTATTGTATTTCATTTATAGATATTGAACCCCCTGGTCACTTAGCTAGATAGATGTTTATTATTTCAGCAGAAAAATACCCAGTGAGCTTGCACGCTCTGTACGGGATTCCTGTGACACAACAAACACGCGAATTGACAGAAATTTCACAATTCGGGGCTCTTAGATTATTTAAGTTAATTAATTGTTATAACATCGTGGTGTCTGCAGCAGCCACTGGTGGCTACTACACGTCATATGAATCCAATGCATGAATTTTTCAAGCTCGATAATCAATATTTTTCAATGACTGATTACACCTATATGATCATTACCACAATCATAATTTTCAATAAACAGTACATGTGTAAATTAGCAGTGCTCTATTAGCAGCCTTAAGTCAGTGGTGGGAATCACAATTATATGACAGGGGCCAGCGTTTGCATACAACGACCGTTGCTAATTTCGTAAAAAGTGGTATCTATTTTATCGACCTTAGGTGGACGATGCTTTGCATAGGTTCCTAAACAGACTATGAGTAAAGGCACTCTACGCAGACCGCCTGTAGCAATGGGCAGATGGAGCCCGGCCTGGCCTAGGATTGCCACCTCCGAGGTAAAAAAATACTGCAACGTATCTCGGAAAAAATATACAATTTGACAATGCTGAAATAGGGGAAAAGTTATATGTAAATTAATTGTCTTGAGTGGCGTAATATTATTATTGCAACGCAACTGAAGACGTAGAGTTTCCAAGGACAGCTACATAAAACAAGAGGACCATCCTGGAAAAACAAGGACAGCTGCAACCCTGCCTGGGCTCTCTTCGTTCAACTCAGCGTGCAACGACTATATGGGGGGTCTGGTGTGGTGGGTGGATATTATCACGTGGGAGACAAAGGCAGCTAGGCATAATACTAACCATGCCAATGCCTTGGATCAACTGCCGTACTTGATTGGTGCCGCCCAACGGCACTTTCCTGACAGTATGAATGGTTTTAAAATTAGCTGTTTGTGTGTATGTGTTTATATATCTCAGACATGTTGTATTGGTAATGTAAACTACGATAACAATTTGATTCCAGAGCAGGTGAGGTGAAATGAATGAATGATCCAAGGAAAGAGTAAAACTCAAGCTTAGACAGAAACAGCTGATGAGTGCGAGGGAATTATGCTGTTATTAAATTGTATCATTGTACCAGTGCAATCAACGGCGTGAAGCAAAACTTCAACAAACGTTGTCTTTGGCAAAGCCGTTCTCATCTTCCTCTCAATCCCAGCCACACAGGCCTGTTGTTTTATTTCTTTTCTCCCATCCATCCAGTCTCCTCATTAATAGGTGTTAAAGGGCAGAGCTTCACTAATTGGCCTTAAGGTCACTGACACCTTCAATGAGAATAATAATGAGGATGTACTGAAACAAATGCATGGCTGTATTGATAATGACTTTATGAAAATAACAACTGTGCAGTGTATTATCACATTCATTAACGAGTGTCACATTAACGAAAGGGTATCTGATCTGAAAAAGACGAAGTGGTGAAATCTGATGCATTATAACACTGCTGTATGTGGTCACTCACCACTATGCCACGCATCTCACCAGCTCTTACAGCCTCCACTCATAAACATTAAATCCGAGTAATCCTAAAGGTTCTCTAGTCTGGCTGTCTTGTCCTTGTGCATGTACAATGAGCCAAATGAATGATACGGGTTCATGACATTGCCGTACACGTCCTCAAGGTATTAGTCTTGCTGCCAATGCAATATACGTAGTTTAATTTTGTGCATATGCAGCTATATGCGGATGGGGATCGAGACTATGGACCACTTACGTATGTCATAGATCACACTTGAGTCCACTTGATTAAATGTCCCCTCAATGTGTCTCGCATCGATTTCTGTAAGAGTGGATTCTTGGGTACGGTCAGCATACACTTGGATACGTTACTTATATTGTGAAATTCATTAAGCAAGCAAATACAGAACTCTAATACGTTGTCAAAGTTAGTTTGCATTAAACTGATCTCGATGTCCTCTAATTTATCCAAGTCCCAAATTTAAATCGATGTCAGTTTAAAAGCAGGACTTAACACTAACCGTAGCGTGAATACTGAGATGAGGGTATTACGTTTCTATACATTGCTCGACACACAATTTACATGCTGTATAATGAAACATGCTAAAGCGACACGTGTACTATAATTTTGCACATTGCAATTACAGTAAATATTTGTTTCTTGCATGATTCACATTAGCGGAGGATAAGAATATAATACTGTACATTTCTGTTTCTCATTTAAAAGAAAATAATAACCTAAATAGCCAGAAAATGTGGACGTGACGAAACGAAAAACATATTTTTTAAACCGCCTTTGCATGTTAATACTTATGCGTACAATTTAATTATGCATATTAAACTTTTAATAATCGCTAACGAAAGGGGTGTACGTCACAGCAAACAAACCATGTTTTTGTTAACATTTAATAAAGTATACTAATTCGTCACATTTCTGTAGAACGATTGACAACCTCTACACGGTTACAGTAGTAATGGGCCTCTAAAACACAGCAAATGCATACACGAGTGTAGTGTTTTATTGTTGTACCCCGAGTCAAAATAACAATGAGTTGTGGTGAGGGGGCTCATTTAAAATATTACACAAGCATCTCCTGCTGTGCCCCAATCCTTGAGTGGCACTAATTTGCTCCCACATTGTCGTGCCTCTGGATGAACAGTTGGTTGAAATATACCAGGGGCCGCTGGTGCTGGCAATCCACAAGGCTTACACTGGCTTCTTCTTCTTTGCGATTCTTCGAAGCACGATGGTCAGCCTCTGGACATCGTTGTCTTTCAGCTCGGCTGAGGTATAGAAATCTAGCGCGGATTTGTCATGGTCGTTTCTCGGAGGATCGCGTTACTCTTTTGGACTTCACTTTACAGGAATGACCGGTTCCCGCTGGGAGTTTATGATGGCTACAGTAGGATTAAAAATATCCATCTCCTCTCCTCTCTGGAAGTAGTGCCACTGATGAAAGGCATTGGTGCTGACATTTTATGACACTGGGGCCTTTCAGTTCCTCTGAAAGCCCAATTAAACCGTTTAACACTGCAGCTTTTGCTCCGTTTGCTCATCTCTTTCAATGTTGGAATGCAGCCATTTCACTATGCAAATTAAAATTTGGTTGCATGCTGCAAATGTGTTTCAGGCAATTAATCATTTAAGTTAACAAGTTTGGTAAAGTGGAAATGTGGAGACTACATTGGAAACTGCTTCATCGTGAAGATGCCTGTGGCCTTTTCACTTCAGGTGTGAGTGCCAACGCCTCGGAAAGCCATCAAGACGTTTGAATATCGTGGTGTTGGATAAGAAAGAATGAAAATTCTAAGCCCTGGCTTATCGTCAGATCACGTTTCCTTCCGACACCATGCTATGCTTGCTGCCTGTATCGGCTCTGTGATGTGATAGTGTGACTACTTTGCCTGCAACATGGAGTAGAGGACAGCCTGGGCATTAACTTGTGTGTGAATGGAACATGTTTAACTGTACAGGAGAACCTCACCGACCGCAGCGGTTGCATTCACAATTGGGTTAACAGCGAGAGGTCTCCAAGCTAGGGTGTCATATTTACATATGCATTAAAAAGCACGCTGTGTGGTATTTATTGCGATTAAGGAGTTTCCAACATTTGCCAGAGCAGGCCAGAATGAGATAAGTCATAGCTAATCATATGATTATTGCAAAGTTAACTTTAAAACCTCTATTTGGGTATTAATGAAACCGGGATATAGCGTGAATTCTCAATGCAGTCTTTCATAATACATGAATAAATAATAATGAAATTACAAGTGCAGCTTTAATGGTCAGTGCATCTGCCCTTGGTTTTCAGCGTGAGTGATTAGGATCAGACAGCTGGATAGCTCGCCTAGTGATTCTCACACTTCCCATTGAGCGAGTCTCAACAAAGTGGACAAATCAATTCTCACAGCCACCAGGTAATTTCTGCAGGGGAATTGCTGAAGCCTATTGTCTGCTTCAATGTGAAGATTGAACACCCTATGACATCATTTTCATGCTAAGGTCTCTCAAAAAAAAAAAACCCCAAAAAAATTGTTGCTGATTTTCCGTGCTCTGTCGTTGTTGACGTGTCGTTCTCCCTGCAGCTCTGTGCAGCGCTTTGTGACCCTCGGGTGAAAGGCGCTATATAAATGCTATTATTATTATTATTATAATCGAAAACATTCATAACAACCCAACCTCCAGCTGTAATGAACATGATGTGGCGCATTTCACTGTTGATGGCTGTAAGCAGAGATAATCACTTTCGCATAGAGCCTTTTGTCATCCACTGCTAGACGAGGGTTTTCTCATCTGCGTTGATCATTGGGGTTGTTTGACCGTACTTCACAAGGCTGGGTAGTTCAGGCTGTGGTGACAAAGCCCACCACTGGCGCCAAATATTACTCCCCACTGAAGGCAATCATGGCCAGGATTTGAAGTCAGGTCGCTGGGGTCATAATGCATTGTGCTAATCACTGCACCACTGCTCCCTATGGTGGGGCCAATTTTCTATAGAACAATCACTGTTGACTTCCCACAGAGGAGATGATGGAAAGTGGCTTGATCCTGCCCTCCAACTGAGAATTTCATTCACAATATTTAAAAAGCTTCCTTATTTGAAAATGTCAGGTGGTAACCACCTTCTCTGCAGAAGTGCTAGTGTTTGGGCCAAACTGCAGCAAGCAAATCTGTAGCTTTTGCGTTTTCAACAGTGACATTGAAAATGGATACATATTCACAAAGTCAAAGTGGATTCCCAAGAGTAGCTAATTTCTTGTTTAAGCCGCGTGCAAACTGGAAATTCCAAATTCCTATGGCAGGGTGAGTTATTTTCTTGGAAAGGCAGGGTGGCCTTTTCACTGTGTATTGTACTAACCTTATCAATCCTCGAGATATGAAATCTTGAGTTTCAGGTGTGTAACTTGTTTTTAGTGAGCAAGAAGCTGATTGCCGAAGAGAGAGTGGCGGAGACAGTGGTGGAGATGCGGAGTGTCTGGTAGGCAGCCTGCATGATCGGTGCCTGTGCTGCATTAACGTTTTGTCACACACTCTTAATATCGCACTTTTCCAAAATACTCCAGTGATTTGGCTGTGTGAGCTGAGTACACGGCATGATTCTATGCATATGATAGGTGCCCGAACAAAAACAGGTTAGTCTATTCTGGTGATAACTAGGCCTTCAGGGGGACAAACATGGACCTAAAACAAAAATGAAAGTGACAGGCTACGATTTTACAGTCTGTGCACTGTACACTTCATATTTTGTATTCCACACGTAAATTGTTACCGAATTGCACATTTACAAATCTTTACAACACAGATATGGGCTTGGTTAAGCATTGACAGGAGCAGCTTTTCTCTTGATTTATGGTGGTCAAATCAGCAGAAAAAAACAGTAAATGGGCAGTTTTCCAGCCAATTGTCAGCAAAACAGGCTACTCCTAAGTCTTTAGTCATGGTCATTATTTTGGTCCAATTTTCACATTGGCTGACCTCTAGAATAGAGGGTGGAGTACCCTTCTGGATCCATAAAATGGCCTTTGAGGCTGCTTACAACAGCCCAACCATTAATATCCAATGCCTTCCTTGGCCCCTAAACTATTACTAAAGGACTCTTAAAGCATCCCGCTGGGCTCCTGAAATTGCAGGCCTTTGGTACAGCTGTCGTGAAAATAAAAGGCTATACTAAGGTCATATTTCAGGAATCGGTCTTTCTACTGAATGAAGGCAAGTTTTAAAGCAAGATTCTGAAACTCTGGCACTTGCCATTTTATTATCTGTCTTTGCATGACATCAACCATGATTATACTGTAGCTTTATTATTTTCTGTAAATAAGGTACTCTATAAAATGCTACTATTATTATTATTGTATATGAATTTGCTGATAGAAATACATTTTCAAAAAACGTACACACGAGATATGAGGATTGTGGATGTGACTCAAGGAGGCACAGAATCAAATTAGATGGATAGAGAAAATCTGAGCACTGACCCCATTCAATAATTGGCCTTTTAGCTTAGAAGTAAAATAAAATACTTATTTAGTTTAGTGATCTATGGTCAAGAACCTTACTTCGTTGAGATATGTCTGGTTGTCACTGTGGTTCTAATGAGACATCTGTTAATACTATATGCCATTCAGTAATTCGTGTTGGCCGTGAGCGGGATTCGAACTCAGGTGGCCAGATGGGCACACGGTGTATAAAATATGCAACTATTTGTGGCGCACTAGTACGCTTTCTTGCATGTTTTTGCATGCAAAATACACAGCATAATATTTGGAAGTTGAAACGATTATGCAGTGATTAAAAGCAATGGAGAGGTGTGTAAGTATCAAAGGCATTGGCAGTAATGACCTACTGATGTTGACGCATCGTGTGCTGGTTAGTAACATGATTTTTTTATTAAACTAAGCTAACGAATGTTTAAAGAAAAAGTGCTGTGAAAATATGAAAACATAAACACTCAGCTGCCTGCAAACGACGTTATTTATTCATATTAAATGCTATTATTATTATTATTATATTTTTAACAATAAAGAAATTCCTTTATGTCTTTGTAATCGTTAGAAACAACCGACTCGGCATTAATAATACGAGCGCATTCGCACGCACAGTGGTTCCGCTTCAGTTACACCTGAGACACCCGCAAGTGTCATCAATAAACCCGCTCGTTTTATAAGTGAACTTGAAAAAATATATGGTTGCAATTGCAAGAAGCCCCCACCCACCCACTCCCTTTACAAGTGGAACTACTTTCTCAAACAATAAGATGTTGCTGTATACAATTTAATATTTATTTATTGTTCACGCAAATGGTGAGGAGCCTATCCTGCCGCCGAGTGTTACATGAACTACAAACGCAAGGCCCCAGCAGCAGCAGCAGCTTTGGGCTCTCTTCCCACTAAATGTCAATGTGCATACCCAGCTGGCTCCAGTTAGAGCTAAATTTAGGCTTCTCGCGCATTCTGCACGCAATAGTGTCCGTGCCAAAGGCCTGGGCAGTTCCAATCCACGCCCGCCCATACGCTAGTCGCTCGCTGAAATAGAAGGACAGAGATGCTTTGGTGAACCGAATGTGTTAGAAGGTGGCTCCGGCTGAACCGAGCACTCATTACCTGAGTCACGCACAGGCAAACGTATGCGCGGCCACGCTACAGATCCCCAGCATTTTTAGCCTATGACTGTTAGGGTAAGCATGCAGCTATGCAGGATTTCTGTTATTTACAACCAGGTGACAGCCCTTTGAAAGCTAAAATCCTGTAGCACGCAAGAGGAGCTGTGGTGCGAGCCACGTGTGGCTGCCTTTGCATCCCCAGTGCTAATGTTCACAGACCATACCAGATATGTCGTGGCGATGATTATGGGCTGATTTGACCTAAGGCAGGTGCAGAGCAGGTTAAAATCCCATTGTTGTCCGTGAATGTGAATTTAACCTGGTCGGGGAGTCATAGCAGTGAGCTCACGACAGCAGCCGCTATTCTCAACCGATGGGTCGCGACCCATCAGTGGACCGGGAGCGCCACTTAGTGGTCCGTGGAGGGCAGACCCAAGTGGGTCAAGTGGGCCTTGAGGTGCAAAATGTTGAAAAGCCTTGTACTACAGTACTGGAGCGTTCTTTACAACAAAGACCACAATCACCAACATATCGCCTTTAATAGACTGTTAGAGGGCGGCACGGTGGCGTAGTGGATAGCGCTGCCGTCTCACAGCAAGAAGGCCCCGGGTTCGTATCCCGGCTCGGGGGCCTTTCTGTGTGGAGTTTGCATGTTCTCCCCCCGTGTCTGAGTGGGTTTTCGCCGGGCACTCCGGTTTCCTCCCACCGTCCAAAGACATGCTGCCAGATGAATTGGCGTA
>JAZEWU010000011.1:4647354-4659724 GCA_036362915.1 Geotria australis | reverse complement strand
TGGTACCGTAGCACGTTAACCACTGTGCCACCGCTCCCCGCAACACAGAGCAGGGTATGTAGTTGGTGTGGCCATGTGCCAGCAAGCACCTGTAATGAACAGCGAAATCACAAATTAAGGCATTACGATATTTCATTTTTTCTGCGTTATTTGTAAGGTTGCATTAAGCAACGGATCTAAATTAATTATCAACATGTTATAAGAAGGTTAAATACAAACTTGTTTCCATGATTTAATTAGGAGTCTACTTGTTTTAAAAGTGGACGATGTTCACAAAATAGGAGCCAAAAAATTAAACCAAGTGCAGCGAAACTTGGCACGGTTATCAACGGCGACGTCTGTGCGACTTGCATGCATAATGATGTTGGCGAAGGCTGTATTAAACGAGTCAACAGGTACAAACTATGCTCCATGTTATAATGATGAATGGTCAGCAGGAGACACTGCAGTGACGCATGGTGATTGTAGAGGTGCATAACCTTTACTCCTTACTCTGATGCAATGACTACAACCAATACACATCGATCCAATTTATCACACATTTACAATGAAATCATCATTGCAAGCAGGGGTCTTTGATAATCATAAACGCAGTTTAGAACATGCGCATAAGCATTTAATTTTGTAAGTGTTCATTCGAAGACAGAACGACTCAGAAGCACGAGGCAACCTGCAGAGGGGGGGAAGTCAAGCCAAGTGGTTAGCAGGCGCCAACCCGCCAGACACTTATTCCTATATGTTATCATGTTATCCGAAAATTAATGGGTTGTTTAGTTGTTGTGGGAGGAAACCGGAGAACCTGGGGGAAATCCACCCAGAACAGGGGGAGAACACACAAACTCCACACAGAACGGCACCCAAGGCGGGTATCGAACCGCAGCGGATAGGGTTTTCTTTTTGTGACGCGCAGACGTCACCACAGCGCCACCCTGCCGCCCCATCTATTTAGCTACACACCTCAGGACCCATGCTATGGTTATGTCTGAGCACTGAGCCCTCAGTCTCAATTCTGAGATCAGATCTCGGTTCGAACGACGTTTTCAAGTAAAGCCACGATGATTACTCGAGAGCAGTGGTTCTCATTACCATTCTCCAACCAACCTCTCCATGAAAAATTGAACGGTTGTGTTCACACAGACTTATCGCCTGTCAGTGTGTGCCGGCGTGGGTGTCTGCACGTAGTAATCCTTGAAAACGTTATTCTGGTTATTCGTGCCAAAAATATCCGTACTTATTCAAACTCTTTCCACAGTTCTATCGGTTTATCCACTCTTCTTATGCTCGGTTTTACCTTTAGACAGATCGATATAAATGTGCAATCCGTGGGTCGTAACCTTATCGTGGTGGAGGAGTTTGCATGTTCCACGGAACCCCAGAGCTGTCACCTAGAGTCCAGCACTCCTGCTAGGGTCTCCCTTGATGAACAGGTCTGGAGCCCAGTGCTCCTGTTAAGGTTTCCCTTGGTGAACAGGTCTGGATTTTCGTACTTCTTCTAGCATCTCTATCGGAGGGGAGGTTTTAGACCTTTCAGCATATTCGAAGCAGCCTTAATAATTTAATTTGTATTCCTTTGGTTTTTATTGGTTGTTTTTTCTTTCGTTGTTGACATGTCGTTCTCTTCGCGGCGCTTGTGCAGCGCTTTGTGACCCTCGGGTGAAAGGCGCCATATAAAATGCTATTATTATTATATGACAATCTGAAGACCCTCCGACTAAAGGAGGTTTGCGTCAGAAAAGGGGTCCGGCTGAATAAATCTGCTCCAATAACTCCCATCATTGTGGGGCAACCGGCAATCCCCGGTCAAAGTGTATGCCGGCCGTTTAACCCAGCAAAAACATAGATGTAAATGTGGAATCCATGAGTCGCCCAGATTCTGAAGGCACCCTGTCACTTGTATACCATCTGCCCTTGTCCCCATGCAGGGCAATTTGGGGCTGCAACATTTCGTTAATAGTACTTGACGTCGCTGTAAACCGGCGAGCTGTAACAGCCTAAATAAATATATAAGTTGGGAAAATACCACCGACGAGAAATGCTACCCTTCACACATTTCTCTGGGGTTGAGCACACCGAAAGTATTCCTTTCCAAAATCCACAGCGAGAAAGGTCAGGCGCATGCTCCCGTCCTGCGAGTGCAGAGCCTTCGCTCTGAGCGATGCGTGGGACAAATTTCAGGCCGGTGCTTGACACTGCGGGGGCAGGCTGCTGACATGATCAATTATACGTAACTGTGAATGATGTACAAGGTTAAGTAGCATTTGCATTAGGAATTATATATTTATATTTAAACACTCGATTTGGAAGGGGAAGGAAAAATGCACGTTTGAGGGGAAGGATACGAGCGAGTAATTTGACCTGCTTTAGCGCAGACACTCGAGTGGAACAATGCCGTCACTGTGTTCGTCTCTCTTTCTCTGACCGGGGCAAGTCTGAGGTCACCTGTGTATGCACAAATGTGCAGTGCGTGGGATTGCCGTGGTCTAACGGTTGGCCGCACATTGGACTTGCAATCCAGAGGTCCACCGGTCCGATCCAATCCACCGATGCGCCAGTTGGAACATTGAGCGGCGGTGGTTACATCTGCGCCTTGCAGAGGATAGGTTCAGCCCGAGGAGCTTCGACTCCAGCCTCGGCCGCTTTTCTGTGTGGAGTTGGTGTGTTCCCCTCCTGGTCTACGTGGGGTTTCCACCGGGTTGTTCGGTTTAAATCCACATCTAAAATACGCGAATTCATCGGCCGATAATATAACATACAGGACGCAATAGGTATAGGCAATTCAAATTGGAGCGTCTGTTTTGATTACCCTGTGTGTAGACTGCAGTGCTTGGCGTTGTGCGTGAAGCATGAATAGGAGAGGCTCAGGTGTGTGTTGCGTGCAGGCTCGCTTGGCGGGTCGATGTGCGTTAGCGTTGGCACCCCAGCGTGGTCACAAACACGAGGTCCAGATGTGTAGTGATCTATAGGGGGAGGACACACTGTCACGCACGCGTCTGTACTTCGGTGCAGACTCTGCATGCAGAGGCGAATGTGCATCAGGAATAATCCCTTGGTAAGGACATTAAAACACACTTTAGAATGTGGTTATAATTTCTTAATAGGATTGGAGTTCCTTTGAGATGAGTGTACAGCTGAGCAAGGGAAACAGAAGCATACTTAATAGGGACTAATGGGAAGCTAATCTTAGCAATGGAACGGTAGAAAACAATTCTATTGTTTGCACATGCATGCATGCAGACAATGCAAACTTAAATAATGTAATTAAATAATAATTTAATATTACACTTTACAGTTTTCGTTTAATCTCGAAAGTATGTGTTCGAAGAGTGAATTGCTCAGTCGCGAGGAAACCACACAGAGGCAGAAGGCAGACACTCGATTAGCGTACTGCATGCAGAACCACATGCAATATAGCAGTGTATATGTTGTATACAACCGATATTAAATGAATTATCAGTGCACGCTTAATGCTGTAGAGGGTTTCAGTGAGCCGGAGCCTATCCCCACAGACACAGGGTGCAAAGCAGGGCTATACTCTGGAAGGGATGCCACTCCGTCGCAGGGCACAGGGGGCAATTTAGTCATCAGACCAATTCAACTAAGCAGAAGGCTGTCTTTGGACTGTGGGACAAAAACAGAGTAACTGGCGAAACTCTACACGGATATGAGTAGAATAGGCAAACTCCACACGGAAAGGCACCCGAGCCAGCAATAGAACCCAGGGCCTTCGTTTAGCTGCGAGGCAGCAGATCTACTCGCTGTGCCACTGTGCCGCCCTTGTTGTAAATATAGTATACGTAAATACTTTGAAATATTTATGCCAACGTGTTAGGTATGTTATCATTTAATAATTAAAATGGATTCTAAAGCTCGTGATAAATGCATTTAATTGAGCATATGAAGCAGTGGCGTGAGCATCCAGATGCTGACCATCGTGCTTCGAAGAATCGCAAAGAAGAAGAAGCATGCAGTGGCGTGAGCATGCAATTGCGGGCCTGCACCTTTACCTTTTATGAATGTCGTTCAGTCCTCAAGTAAACATAGGGGCACATACTTTCTGGACAGCAGGTCAAAGGTTATTTGAACATATCGGGAGAGCAAAGAAAAAAATGTACAAGTGCATTGTCCATTTACATCTATCGCAAATGCTTTGGTAATAGAAAACGTATGTTGTTGAGTCGACTGAAAGCCTGGGCTTGGCGTCAGCATATTACTCTTAAACAGTAAATTATTCCACCCTTTTGTTTTCGCCCATGCTGAGCTCGCCATGCAGTACTCATTTCAAGGTAGCTCCTGGATATTCTCTTCGAAGCATACCGTACAATTAGTATTATACATTCTTATAATATATGGCACCATCCCGCAGACTGCATAGAGCACTCACTAACAGTCTCCCGTACTTGCACAATGTCCTTAAGGCAGGACAGACTCGGCACCTCACTTAAGCCTTCAAGGGGAGACACACGAATAAAATCTATGGCCAGGGGATTCATTCTATTGTCGGACACCCAGATAAATGGGGCTGCATGTTTCCCACAACTGTGCCCTCGCAAAGCAATGCAGCTCGTTGTCACATCCTAACAATAAAGCTCAATGAAATATTGCTAATGCTTGCACGGTCGGCATTTATTAGGCATTTAACTAGGAGCAGTTGAGGACAAACGTTTAAAAACATCTGTCAAAAGTCTGACGTCCACATGTAATACTGCCCGTATAGAAATTAACGAATTAAATAAGAGTAAGCGCCTGCCAGGTTTGGGCTGATCAATATCCAGTTAATATTTGTAAACCGTGGTCACCACATTTTCAAGAGCAAACTTGGACATATTTCCCAGGCAGCCGAGGCTGTGCAGACGACTGCACCAAAAGCTCAACACAATCGCCCTCTATGACCAGCGTGGAATTTACGCACATTATGGATTGAAAGAAACATGTTGCCACGTGGCTTATCTCAATTACGTCATAATGTACGAAACACCATTGTGCTGCATGTATATATGGTATCTTAGTCAGAGGTGAAAATAAGCCAGTACGGTCCAGCGTGCCAGCAAGAAAATTGATGAAGCATTCAGTAGGGTTGCTACAGGTGGAAAGGGCAGTTGCAATACGAGCGTACCGGTAAGAAATTGAAGTTACTTTTCACCCCTGATCCTAGGTGATATAATCCCAACATGAAAAATATCAGATTTACAGCTCTGGCTCGAAACAACTGAGATGAGCACGACCCAACACGTGTTTGAGCTTGGAGACAATTTGAATTGGTTTACTTCCTGTCCTATGTATCCAATGCACAATATACCACACATGTCTTGGTACTACTGCCTGTTTCAAGGTGCATGCATATTGTTTTTACAACGTTGCGTTTCACTGCTATGTCATACAGTGCGACTGCATTTCAGAGCCATTGACATCGGTATTGGTAAACTTCCACATTCTAGAGCTGGAAGGATCATTCAATTCATCGACGAAATATGATAGTCGGCTACAATTGTGTGGTCGATTACTTGGCCACCTTAAACACTGGCAGCCACTACCACATCCTCCTTGCCGAAGGCAGCAAAGTGTGACTCCCAGGCTGACGCGATGGGTGATCTCGATGATGTTACCAAGACCCACCCAGTTCCTTCTGTCCAATGACACGTGGAAACAAGAATGAATGCCCATCTAATTCAAGTCAATAGATTGGTCTGTTGTTATATTGACATTCACGAATACATAATCATTTCATATTTAAGAGAATACTTGCCTTTACATATATCATTTTAATATGTACCGAACATTTCAGCAAGGCATAGGCACACAAAAAGTAAGAATACATTTAATTAATTTACATTTAATTGACGGATTAATAATAATAATAATTTTAAATTTATAACGCACACATATTCATTCACTGTCGAAGGTACTCATTTGACGAGAGAACGACTCTGAGGCGCGAGGAAAGCACAGAGAGGTGGAGGAGGCAGCCAGGCGGTTTGCCGGCACCATATTGCCAAACACTGCTTCCTATATATTATGATGTTTCCGGTCAATTCATTAATGCGTATTTTTTATAAGTTGTGGGAGGAAACCGGAGAGCCCGGAGAAAACCCACGCAGAACAGGGGGAGAACACACAAACTCCGCACAGAAAGGCGCCGAAGGCAGGAATCGAACCTGCTCGGGCAACACCATTCGTTCTGTGAGGCGGAGATGTTACGCCTGCGTCACCCTGCCGCCCAACATTCCATAATGACTGGCTGCGTGACGTGGTTGCTGCGTGCTTTACAAACCCCCCCAATTTGGACCCAAAAAAACAAAGGCCAACATTTCTTGAAAACAGGACCACCTGAAATTGTGTACGGCAGTGATTTCACCTTGCGTGTCTTTTCTAATGACAAAAATATTGGCGAGCAGTTTTCCCACAGCTGTAAATTGTTGCAGTGAGTTGGCACGGCTGTGCTTTTGGCAGTGTTAGTGGCCCCGGCACCGTGACCTTGGGTCCATTGCCGGTTTATCCAGGCGCCGGGGTGGATGGGGTTGGGCCCTCTGCGTGAGTCGCACAGATTGAAGCCGGCCGCGCAGTAATTGAAGCCAGCGTGATGCGGCCTGGGGAAGGCCAGCTCACGCAAAGCAAAACCCCACTGTCCGCAGTGCAGACTTCGAGACACAGTGCAAACAGCTCGCGGTGACTGAATCACCTAGCGGTCCAAACACTTTGCGGCTGAGTCCAGTTGTGTTTTGTCAGTGTTTGGACCCCTACGGCCATCCGGTATTGCTCCAGGACGTTTCCAAAATGGGCCATCTACTGTCAAGTGGACGTAACAATCTCTGTGAAATTGTTCGGAACGGTCGGCAATTTGTATCCCAGTTGAGAAAACACAATGATAATAATACGGGCTTCGTCAATCCACTTCTGTGTAAAGGTTTCCTTCCCACACCGTGTCAGTCGTGGAGATTGTTCTGAGCACGCTTCAGGACGCTGGGCACTGCGGGTTGGTGAAGGAGGCGCCCAAGGCCGGTTCAAATTTCACCGACCACTGATGGTAGCCATATTCAGAAATCAAACTCGGATCACCCGGTTTGTAGTTTAGTGAGCGAAAAAATATTTCACCGCTCACAAGCGTGCAGTCTAAATTTCAATGTTAACAAATGAAAGCAACTACAAGTAAAAACACTAATTGGCAATAACCTTCATTACAGAGACCATTATTATTTGCACGCAATGCCTTAGAGGCTTAGACATTGAAATATACGTTGTGATTCTGTACCATTAATCGTTCCCCATATTTTTTGTTGTTAAATTAGTTGTAATGGTTCTCACACCCCGACTTGCAATCTCGACGTCACCAGGTCCCCACCTGGCAGTTGAAACGATGTCCAATAATGTACATATAAAGGTAGCTCATCAGCCAGTACCCTCCATAGCAGCACCGTTTCTGAAATACACTTGATAAATATACAAGCCTGTGATGGACTGGCATCCCATCCTGGGCATATCCCTGCCTTGTGCCCTGTGGCTGCTGGGATAGGCTCTGGTCACGCTACCCTGTGCAGGATTAAGTAGTTTCTGACAATGAGCGAATGAATGAAATATACAAGCCCAAGATGTCATGACATCGCATTTTGAGGATAAACAAAGTTAAACAATGCTTGATAAAGCATTTAGAATTTCAATACATCATATGGTCTGAAATGGAATTGTTCTCAAAGGACCACTCTTTTTGATCGATTCACTCACATATACCTTACTCAGTCCATTTGATTGTATAAGCTAGGCAGCACTTGTCACATAACTGTTATTGCCTGGGTTTAAGAAAGTTGATTCCATGATATAAATGTGAATCCCACAGAGAACAAGAACAGAGTGCAGTGAAAAATCTTATGGGTGATATGACTTTTTTTATTTCAAGCAATTAATCTGCATGACGTTTCCCCATAGATTCTGGAAAGAAAGCATTTCAACCAAATGTAGTCTGTGATTTATGTCTGATGAACTGATAATCTGAGTCGCATGAATTTTTGAAATGGCAATTAAACTTTAATTATTCACTCTGCACTTTCAAAGGTAGAACTTCCGGTCTTGCAGAAATATGTCAAATGTGTCAAATACAATCTGTAATGTTGGTTTCTCCATGGGCCATAAAATCACAATGTGCTGCTCTGCTCTCAATGAGTCACACCTAGGTTGACAAAGGGTTTGTTTAGTTGTACCTTAGAGCTGGCTGTGCTTAAATGTGAGATTTGATCTAACTTTGCCTTTACATTTTTTACAAGACTTTTCATAGCAAAGGCGTTTAATAAAAAATACACATTTTTTTATTCATATAACTCTTTTTCTCCCATGTCTCCTCCAAAACGTATCTATAAATAAGTAACCCTTAAGACTGAGAATGTTGAAATGTTCCTCATTAAGAGCATAAAACATTTAATAAAGATACATCTATTTAATTTTTAAACCATGACGTTTAACACCTTAGCTGTACAATCTCACTCACTTCTTTGGCTGTGTATGACGGCACACACAGATTTAATTTAGCAACGTGGAGATTGGGTTGGTGACTTAGAGAGATGGAACCATCATGCGTGAGACATCCATTACAAGCAGTACAACACGCAGGTTGTTACTTGCCTGCGCTCTGTAAGGGAGTAACTGCCTAGAACAATGTTTTTCTGTCGCAGGCCATTGATGATGATGAAGGATATGAGTACTGTGTTGATTTTGGTTTTCACGGCTCGATTCATGATTGTTGCTCTTCAGAGCTGTTCTTTCGATGTTTTACCTTCCCACGTTGCTTCCAACGTGGAGGCATCATCATCATGCTTTCAACGTGGGAGACAAAACGTCGCAAGGGAGAGCTGGAGATCGCTCGACACGGCGATCCCGAAAGAACGATATGAGTACTGGTTGTACCTTTCCTCTCATCGTACAAAAATGCTCACGGAGAATTAGTCAAAGACTCCAAGCAGGGCTTATCTGTAAAACGTCTCGATATTATGAGACTTTCTTGAATAAAAAAAGCATTGTTGTTATTAAATATAAATTATCTATGCCACAGCACCATACATTTTCTTAAAATGTGCTTTTACGACGTTAATGTCATTACATCAGAACACCATTCGTCATTCAATGCAGTCATTGCTATGGTGATGTTCCAAAGCACAACTCAATAAAATAATAGTACTTCCCTTGTACCGAAAACCGACCCCCCCCAAAACTCAATGGCTCACTCCAGCTGCTATCACAGCAAAACGACACCGACGCAAACTGGAATAAACATAAAAAAGATCAAACAGACAGGAAGACAGACTCGCCTACCGCCAGGCCTGTAAAACAACAAACAAACTCCTAATCGAAGCACTCAAAACACATCTCTCCACACAAATATCCGCCTGCGAGAACAATCCACGCACACGATGGCCAACAATCAAAGCTATTCTACACCCTCAACCTAGCCACCGCCACCATAATCCAGCCTACGACCAGAACCTCATAAATAGCTTTAGAAACCACACCATTAGAAAACTCGGCATCTCAGCTACAAACATCGCACCATCAACATTTGCCAAAAACACACCACCACACACTACCCCCAGCACATAGTGATGCATTTATTATATTGATTCACGTCGACTCTTAGATTCAATGCGGATATCGGATTTTGAGTGTATAAATCTATGGCTGCGTTTTCAAGTCGTATGACGTGATTGAGTTCTCATAACCCCGTCTGCCATTAGGGGCAACTGCAGTCACCACCACAGAAACAAAACTACGTCTCGAATTACATTACAATGCAACATTTTGACAATTCATTAAAATGTGAGAGCGGGAAATCCTAACAGTAATTGTTATTGTTCTCAGAGGTCAACTTTTACCCCAATTATATATAATCGGCATGATGTTATAGAAATTGTGGGTACCGATGATTATATAGGCATGTGTTTTTGGGGGGGTATTGATGTTAAATTGGAAGGTTTTCATATTTGGGCTGTCAATATAATCTTTCAGTGTGAATATTCGTGACTTTTAGATTTTAATATTGTAGGATATGATACGCTATTAATTCGCTGTGGAATTACACATGCGTTTGTGAGAGTAGAACTGATGGCCCCATGTACGTTAACTCAGTGGCGAATTCACTATTTCCTAGGAAATCTAGATCCATACGTAGCCTCTACCAAGGATCTGTGTGATTGCAATCATGATATTATGGACTTAAATGGAAAGAGAATGTATCGGACCTTCAAACAAAGCCCACACTGTTCAATTGACGAGCAGCATGTTTTGTGGGCCGAGTTTACATCATGTTGGCATCTCTCAAATATGTTGACGTATCTGGTGACTGATGTATTGTATGAGTCAATGTGTCCATTTACTCGCTTATTAAATAGCATTAACAGCATGCAGCTCAAAAGACCTTGCGGAGTTCAATGAAAATGCAAGGGGCTGTGTAAGAAAATGGGAAACTAATTTAACATCGCGCTTCGAAGAATCGCAAAGAAGAACAGCATGTAGACCATTAAAAGTGTGCTCTTGTATTTTTATTTTACTAACAACACACAAAGATGAAATATATGTACGAGGGATAGCATACTGTAATGAAAATGAGCAAATTAAGATGTGTACGAGAGCAGCTTTGAGTGCTTTGAAAATATGAACTCGGTAATTAGGAGCATTGCAACAATGTGGCTCAACAAGACGGTTTTAATGAGTGCAGCTTACGAGCCGCTGTGACGTATGGTTCAGAAACATGGTCGTTAACACCGAGAAAGGGACAGAAGATTGCCCCAAAAAAAAATTGCCCAGAAAATAATGGGGGGATGCGTTCTTGGAATTACAATGTAAGACATTACATTAAACACAGGGATTACATAATGTACACAATTTAGAGGCATTATTCAAACTGTTCAGTCAAGTCGGCGGGTTTGGGCAGGCCTCGTCACAAGAAGACATGTTGGCCAATGGTCAAGGACAGTGAAGGAGTGGCAGCCAATGAAAGGAACGAATTCGAGAGGTAGCGGCCAAGGAAACGGGCGGATTGTTACATCGCAGAACCATTAGATATGGCGTCAACTTAGGGAAGCCTTCATCAATCCGTGGATTCGTCATGGCTGCGATTGCTGGTGTTGATGAAAATATAAAACAAATGAAGATAGATGTTTTACAAACTATGTAGTATTTTGATTAAGTATAAACTTACTGATTGAAGCATACAAATGGAAAGCCACATTGAAAAGAGTACACTCAGTAAATAATGTATTGTAATGGGTAAAAGTGATCAACTTGAAATGTTTGGAATCCTTCCGACTTTTAGCAGCACACACATCGATCAGCGCACGCAATCTATAAATGTAATTCAAAGTTTTACAATCACCCATAGCTAATTTTAATTAAGCGTTGTTCACCGTGTAAATCATTTATTTTTATGGGCTCTTTCTTGCATAAATAAAGGAAGTTATTCACGTACCGTGCCAAATGTTTCCCCTTTGCCAGCACACAAATGAAAAAAAACGTGCAAAGTTATATTTTAAACATTTTGCCTTTTAATCAGTATAATATGTCAACGAGGTGTTACAACTGTGTTAAATCATTGGCTAAAGTACACAAACTTCACATTGGCCTCAGTGAAAAGCTACAGCGGTTGTTCAATAGTCCCTGGCCTCTGCTGTAATGATGTGAAATGTCCATCAGCCGCAAGCGACAGCCAAAAAAGATGAAAACTGCCCGACAACGCTCACTTGTGCACGGATACATTTAGAATTTGATTTGCGTGCACAAACGTAACCAACTCGAATGATCTCTCATTCTTCTGGAAAGCTACATTTTAAGTCACTGGTTCTGAAAAATGGCCCCAGGATCCACCGATGTAAGTTTTCTGGCAGCCAATTGGAATCATTATTTTTTTACATCAACAGTGATTTTTTCCTGGGTATCGCGATGCGTCTTCACCTCCGCCGTGTACATAAATGCTATTATTATTATTATTACACGACACACAGAGCCAGTGGATCCGGGCCAGTGGGGTAGCAGTTGGGTTTGTCCTGCAGCCAAACCAAACATGCACCATGCAGTCTGAAAGGAGTTGCACATTCAAATCCTGTCAGATCTGGCAACTTCCCAACAGTGACCCTGAGGAAACGCCACTAATAACGGGGAGGTGTTCAAGGCCCAGTGAAAAGACGCAAGTGAGTAACACGTTGGAGGAGTATGTGGCATGCGTTGTGGTCGTCCCTTCCAATTCACTTCATTGTCTCCAACTGCTTATTGCCTCCACGTGTCATTTGTTTGGTGAGGGATCAGTCGTGTGTTACAGTGAGCAGCGGCGGGTGCTGCACAATGTTATAGCGGTTCAGCGCGTACTGCAAAGTGAATCTGCGTGAGTGCGCTGCAATGC
>JAZEWU010000011.1:4584440-4626710 GCA_036362915.1 Geotria australis | reverse complement strand
CGGCTTCGAAGTGTTTGGTAGAATTTACAGGTAATACCAAGTATTACTTGACAGGGATCGCGACGTGAACGCTTCTACCTTGATCCCCATTTAAATATTGATGATTCTGAAAATGTGGTGTTAAAGTCAAAAATGATGCGGTCCCTTTCAAAAGTTTATTCGATTTTACAAATTACATCTTCAGCTGGTTAATATGTTTTATGGGGTTCTTGTGCAGGCATTTCTTTCTTGCTGCTTCACAGCAAGAAAGCTGTGTGGGGTTTGCGCGTTCTTGTATCCTGTGGGTTTTCACTCTATTACTCCGGTTTCTGCCCACCGTCCAAAGACATGTTTCGTATATTAATTGGCCTGATTAAACTGCCCTACAATGCCGTGCGATGGGCCGGGTGTACCATCCGAGGTAAAGCCCGCCACCTTGCGCCTTGTGTTTGCCGCGATAGGCTCCGGACTCCCGAGACCTTGTACAGGGTTAAGCAGGTACTGATAATCATGATATGATGATCAACAATACTTGTAAAATAGTAGTCTGTGAAGCTTATTACACGCAATGCCACAATACTACCTCTTATAAAGGATATATAAAGTATACATTTTTAAAGAAATGGACAGGGTATTCAGCTCACTACATTCGAGACACTGGTTTCAACCCATGATCTCAGTGGTGCTGGTTTGGTACTCTGGCATGGGCCATTAATCTCCTAACAACCCAAATACATCAGGAATATAAGGTTTTAATGCCGTAATATTGTAATCTTGATTCAAATAACTTTTTTGCTCTTTTTTTTACGAAACATTCTTCTTGTGTTCTGTTCTATAATCCTAAAAACACATCCGCAGTATTTCAAAAATAATGTTTTGGTTTCACATTAATGCAGGTAGTCTTTACCCAGTGGAGGAATACATTTCGTGCATTTGAAATTGAATAAGTGGCAGGTTTAATTCCCACAGACAAACGCCACGGTGAAACAAAACAGGCTTCGTTTAAAGCTCCGAGTGTGTTCTTGCGGCATGAGGTCCTCACGGCTCCTCAGGCCTGCCTCCCTCATGGCCCTTCTTATTTGGAGCTTGGCCATCTGGAGACTGTTACCGACATACACGCGCCCACACGCACGCTCATCCGCGTGTGTGCCGTGCACACGCACGAACACGTGTCCCATGCCACAGACGCGTGTCGTGCATGCTCAAACCCGCGTATGCAATCACGACCGCGTGCACGACCTCACTACGTGACCACACGCATGGCCGCCTGCACCAGCACACAACAGACACAGGTCCCCTGTTTACCTATGCACGTGCTTGACACCTTAATTGTACACTGTCAGGTCAAGTGCTGTCAATGAGCACCAATTACGTCCAGTAGCGCACTCGGCCACCCGTGTCTTACCCATTGCAGACGTTGGCCCACCGCAGTAGTAGGTAATAATTTTATGCTGACTTGACCTTTGGGCAGCGCCATGCCTGGTTTTGGGTTCCAATTAGCAGGGTCGCGAGGATCGTCACACGAGTCGGCTCACCGCTTCGTCACCGCGTCTCGGCTCGCGACGGTGTCTGTGCATGCCGATGGAGGGTTTATTGAAAAGGTCAAGATATGCGCATGCTCGAATGAGTGCGGTGGAGTGGTTGCTCAGCTTCGGTGATGAAATAAAATCGTAACCCCCAGACTATCTATCGTATCGCAACCTCCCGACTAGAAGACAAACACGCCAGCGTTGCGTTATGGACATACATGTGTGCACACACGAATCTTGAAATGTGCTTATGCATGGAGAGCGGTAGTGTAACGTTTAGGGCGGTGTGCTACGAACCGACCAAACCAAGTTGGAATCTCGCTCGTGACTATGCCTATCACGGAGAGTGAGCCCAGCAACCCTGCGGAGAAACCACATTTCTGCCGAGAACCAGTTTAGATATGCGTTACTGATGTTGGCCCTGAACAGGAATGAAACTAAAGGTCGCCATGACCATCGGCACAGTGCACTAACCACAGCACTTTCACTCCCCGCACACGTGCATGTGTAAATGTGTTCACACACACCAACATGCACGCCTACAAGCAGATGGAAATCTCATTTTAAGCTTGTTTGGCGATGATGCGATTATGCACATTGCCACTCGGACAGACAGACAGTTTGAATCTGCAGATGATGTTACACTGATGCTCTGATCATCCACGCACCCAGGGCTCAGAGCCATCCCCTCCCGCCGTGACCTGTAATCCATCACTCACGCCAGCGCTAATTCCACACTGCACTCTGATTTAGGGGTCCTCCGTGGACATTATTTAAACCCACTTGTGTAGCAATATGTGGGGCACGTAGCATTCTTCTCAATTCAGAAATAAATGACAGAGTGATGTCAGGATCATTGCACACATATGTTATTTGATAGACAAGGATAGCGGGACCTTGGGTTTAAGGACAACGATATGTGAGCAGAGTGCAAAGGTGCTTTTTTAACGAATTTAACTCAAATGTAGTTTGATTTATCACTTCCTTGGTATGGTCATCTTATTAGGAATTATGATTACCTGTCCACTAGTCATGAAGCCCTATGCTGCAGCTGTATGTCGAGCCGAGTATGAAGCCAGACATTGTTTAACCAGAACCCAATGCTGGTATGTCGCAGAGATTTTCGAGTCCTGGAACCTTCTTCAAACTGGGACTGTCCTGGATGTCGGCCGTTAAACCGGTTGTTATTTTTTGTTGACAGTCCTGGACAATGTGTGGCTAGAGTAACAGCTGCACTCTATCGCTTGTTGTCAACCTCTTACTGTGTGTTAGTTATGCCCGTTGCTGTGCATATTGGTATATGATGCTGATAACATTCCGAAAACTTGGAAAGGAACATTTATCCAGCACACATTTATAGGTATGACCACAATTACATCTCTGAAGCGCAACCATCATGAATCGAGCCGTGAAAACCTACATCAGAACTTTGCTTATATTGGTTAATTCGCACATTTGTTGTATCGCAGGATTTCTGCTTGCAGAGATTGCAAGCTCAATGGTTTTTTTTTCTGCTGTAATCTTCTTCTTTGCGATTCTTCGAAGCACGATGGCCAGCCTCTGGAATAATAACCACCTATTTATCACAAGTACCTGCAATGTATACCAGTTCTGCAAGGCAGGTATATCTCTTGCTATTTATGTATACAGGATGCTGTCTTGATGATGTAATGGCTGGCATGCTGGACTTGCAATCAATCTCGCGGCATGACAGTTGAGACAATGAGCAGGTTTGTAAATTCCCCTGGCTCTGTCTACCCGGCTGTATATATGGCTTCACCACAGTTAGTCAATCTCCCACGTCTTCCATGACATCTGGCCAGTAGGGAAGACTAGATCAAATACATGCCCTCTCGAGGCAGTCTCTAGAGCAGTGGTTCTTAACCTTATTGGAGGTACTGAACCCTGCAAGCTTCATCAGTGCATTCGCCGAACCCTTATTTATTTATAAATTAATATTTTAAAATTAAATTTTATATTGTTATCGTAGTTCATCTTTTAATAAACTAGTTTATCATGGAAATGTATTTTGTGTAACACATTTTTACTAAGCAACTAAATATTTGTAATCTAACACGGCGAAGAAAAATTGTGTGTTGCCAAATTGTCGGCAGCCGATTTTTTGACGGCCGACAAAAACGGCCCGACATTTCTAGTGTGTCTTGTCCCCTGCCGAACCCCTGAGACTGACTCAACGAAACCCCTGGGGTTCGATCGAACCCAGGTTAAGAACCACTGCTCTAGAGATTTATAGTGGATCCTAGTTTGACAGGAAACTATAGATAACACAAAAAATAATTAGCCGCATTGTGGAAATTATGAGTAGCAAAATAAACGAGCCAATTATATGCCTCCTTCCCATACCTATTCCTCCACAGAAAAAATAAAAGTATGCTTTACATATCCCATTTTCGTCCTGAGTAATTTCAGCAGCATTGGTTCAACTCAAAACGAATGCTAGATCAGGTTTTCACGGCTCGATTCATGACGGTTGCTGTTCTTTCGGGATAGCCGTGTCGAGCGATCTCCCTGTCTCCCTCGCGACGTTTCGCCTCCCATTCCTGTGTCGGGTGGAGGCCGGTTTACACAATTTATTTTTATGTGACCTAACCCAAAAGGGCTTTATTATGGATAGTCTCCATTACTTTGTATCCACAGGTGCCAATTTGGAGCCAGGGCCATCAATATATCACCGTGAAAAGGATTTGTCAACCTTACGTGACTATGTGAACAGCATCGCCTATGGCGGTGTAAATTTAAAACATTTTTAAGATTGGCCATCCTGCATTGAGCCAAATGTCAAACTCTGAGTGCCATATCTGGGCTGTGCAGTGGATAGGGCATCACAATACAACTGTCAAACGACCCCTGATGTTCTGAGGCTCTGCCATTGTCGTATTAGAAAAGGATTTCGGTTGTGTGAATTCCTGAATACAATCGCGGATCACAGACTTTCATTCTGGTCATCTTTTGAAAAGTATATTGAAAAGTATATGGAGGATACTTTCATTTATTGGGTATTTGATGATAGACGCGCATTAAATGAGTTGCTACAAGTACATCACATAAAGCAGTGCCATTCAATGATTTATGATAAGAGTTCTGAGTGTGAACAGCATTCAAAGTAATACATTGCTTTATCTTCTGGGGTTGTTCCCAATTGTAAAACATTTTTGCAAGAAATGTGACCACAATGGGCACTCTTTGTGCGTCAAGTTTAGAAGCAAAATTGGCACAGGTTTCTTACTTGTATTATGCATGTTTCCCCAACGAAGCCTCTCTGAGTCTCAAGACTCTTTCACGAGGGTCTTGCACCAGGGGGCGATGTTCCTAAGTGCAATCCCAATTGAGTAATTTGCAGGAAATGTTCGAGCATTGCGATGTTTCGCCAAGACCAATTACATATTACATTTGTTTCGCTGTGGAAAACAGAAATATCCTGGATTCCTGGAGGAAACCGATACAGAACCAGGCAAGAACTTACTAATCCAAAACTTACAAAGAAACGTGCCCAAGCCTTGGAAACGAACCCGGACAATTCTTGATGTGAGCCGCAAGTGTTATACCCTGCCCATAGTGGCGATAAATTAAATAAATGGCCACGCAATAACTACGGTTGCCATAAAAAGCAAAACCACTGCTACGTATTACAGTGTTATGTTTACTTCACAAGCCAGTCAAGAACGAATGCGCGTGCTTCTTCAGCACAATGTACACATGTGATTGTAAAACACCCCACACGAGTTTATTTCTGATTGTAAACCACTTTGGCATAGCACATTGGCATTCAGACCACAAGTAGCCACAGAGAGCGGCTGTGAGCTGGTTTCGAGAAAGCTGAAAGCAGGGAGAAAGCTGGCTCAGACGGTAATAACTTTTCACCGGCTAATTCCAGTGGTGGCTTCAGAGTGCAATGTGGCAAGACAGCTGTAAAAGCCGCACAATCCCCCCGCAAAGTGGAGTGTCATTTGTGTTTTGTTTCACTGCTGATTCTCAGCTTGCACGACAGACATTACGCAGTCCGGCATGAGGTGGTTTGAATGAGGGTAATTTGCCCAATGAGACAAAAGCAATTACAGTAACAGTGCTGTTGCTTGAAAAACATATTCCAAGGTAAGGTAAACACGATTATGTATAATCGCCGACCTATTTCAACAATGCTCTGAGACTGAAGTTCAGACCGTTGTGGGCCTGATGAGAATTGTATGTGTAAAAATGTGTTCTGATGACCGGTTTTGAAATCGGCAAGTGAATAGTTACCTAGTTGCAGCTGTTGGGTGACGGACAACTCCTTTAATTATTAAAAGTATGACTTTAAAAAAACTAACGTAGTTTAAAAGTGATTAAAATTATCAGGTCTCATGGTGGAAAATGCATACTCCAAGTCTTATCTACTCGATCTCTCTGGTCTCTCTATGTGCTATGAGGAAGGTGCATCGCCCAAAACGTTGATTAATATATATTCCTCTTAAAGCCACCTTTCTCATTGACGAATGTGGTAATGTTGCTCGTGCAGCACTGCCAACGTAGCTTCACCAAATAACTTGTTCCATGTCAAGGATGTGCTAATTTCAATATAACGCGAGCATTGCTGCATGCACTGTTATAATAACAATGATTGCATAAAGTACGAGCAACACATTCCTGCAGAATGACACGGTGGTGTGATTTATTTTTGGAAATAATTTTATTTACGGTACTACTGCAATGTAAAACAATAAAAAAAGAGGTGATTTTTTTTTGGTTCTAGGTTCTATATGGTCTCACCATGACGTGAGGAATGTATAAACCTCCCAACAGACAGTTTCACGAAGAAAAGATCAGCTCTATCCCTGTAAATCTGTACACATGCCGCGCGGAATGTCTCAGCACACGTTGGTCCCTCTCGTGTTTGTGAATGAACGCGGCTAGATAGCCAATTGCTTAGCGCGTTGAATGCAACGCAAGGGACTGTGTTGGCTGTGATGCGTAAACACAGGCCGAAAATACATCACAACAGGGGTATTCAACTGTTTCATAACAATGTAGAATGTACAACAAACAAATGGAGCCTGCGCTTCTTCAACGGTGGGATAGCAAAAAGCACACAAACTCTCTTCTAAAGCCCTCGCGTAGTAAATCTCGACATTGGCATTTAGCTCCTGAACGTATTGGCCTGCACAAAAACAGAATATATAATGCCAGAGCACACAGCAACCGTGTTTCTGTAAAGAAGAAATGCCATTACCCAACGCTTATCCACGCTTCAGTTACTTAAGCAGTGCTCTTGAGGAAAACATGACTTAGGTACAGTACTTGGAGTCTGTGCATAACACTGAGACCATGTTTGGCAAGATTATTATTTTCCCAATGCTTGCTGATATCAATGATGTGCATTTTCCAAGCCTTGATGTGGCATCGTGAATTTCAACCATGTTTGATGAGTCCAGGCGCAAAGCACCAAACGGGCCAAAACAAACAGCACCATTAAAGTCGTGATAGATAAACATTGATATTTTTCTTGCATTGACCAGGGTTAAAAAAAAAACCCAGGAAAAGTGACAGTGGGAGAGAGGAAGCAATTGTGAACTGATATCATACTCAGATCTAAACATGTAAGTGATTAATGATTCCAATTATAAGCAACGAATCATTATATTTTTCACGGTTTCTATTTTAAAATATGTATTTGTTTATGCTGCATGTTCTGAACAATAATAATGGAAAATTCGTGTAAATTAAATCAACAAAGTGTTATATTTCTCGGAGGAATTAGATCTCCTGGCTGGTCAGGGAACGCCTGGGAATCCCTCAGGAAGGGATGGAATCTGTTGCTGAGGAAAGGGATGTCTGGTCCACCCTCCTTGGACTGCTGCCGCCGCGACCCTCACCAGGACAAGAGGACGATAAAATGGGTGTCATGGTTTATTTTAGGGGGACGCACATAAAATCAGTGGCACTTTGTGAAAAGCCAACACTGCTTGTGCCATGGGATAACTTACCCCAGCCATTGTGATGTGGCATTATAATCTGTGGTTTTGGGCCATAACAAGGGATTAGCACGTCTCTGTGGTCATTTCTGTTGGGAGAATTTAACTTTTAGCCTTTTCGTGTTTTTAAAATTAACATCTGCTGCCTTCAGCCACCCCAACGCCACACGATGCAGTATCATCAAGAGGGCTCTAAACCTTTACCATAACCATACACTGCTCTAATAACACCTTATACTGCCCTATTATTACAACTCATAATTCCCTAACAAGACATATCGAAGTGCTAAATCCGTTCCTTTTGCTGCACTTACAAGTCCATTTAGCGGCTTACAAGAACATTATTCTCCGCTAAATGTCCTCTTAGCCACGTTAATTAGACTCTCTCTCTGTTGCTTTATAGTATCTCAACGGCTTCTGTTTTAACAAAATCTGCCTTCCTCGGAGCTTTCTTGCAGCTTGTAACAGATCTTTCTCCTGCTCCTGAATTTCATTCGCTCAATCTCTGCTGTGGGTCCCTTTCTTGCCGTAATGGGATGGCTGCCTGCCTGGTGCCCTCACTGGAACAGGACCCCCAGTTGCCCTGCACCTCATCCTCTGCTTGCAGGTCCTCAAGCTGCGTTTATTTGATATCTCCCTCTTGACTGCCCTCGAACCCTGACTCTAACCCCGACATTCAACATCCCCCTGCCAGCTCCTTGAAGTTAGCGATGAGGCAGCGTATTACATGCTGGCCCTCAAATTTCCGCTTTACAACCGCTTGTCCTACGCGCTCTGCGCAGTCTCTACCCTCAGCCCAGGAAAGCCTCGCTGCCTGTAACTGGAACTGGAATTTGAAGTCACACTGCTGTGGATACAGAAACCTCTGCAGCAATGTTTATTTAAATGGTGCAAAAGAAAAGCTGCTAAGCTCTACTGTTTTCAAGATTCAAGAGAAGAGTTTAGAGCTGTTGACCTTGAAATTGCCTTTTTCCAGTTTAACTCTTCCTGAATCAAAAGTGACACCAATTTTCATTGGAACCAATAATGGTGTTACGTGGTACCTCGCATTCCTTGTTTGATCACATCACACATGACACACACTGTTTAAGATGGTTATTCGTGGCTATAACAGTGGGAATTATATTTGGTAAAATATGATTGAAGGCTGGTCAATGGCCAGACGATGGCAGGGCAGCAATGGATTCATGCAACTATCTGTGAGGAATTGAGTGTTGCCTTTTCTTATGTGTGGGTTTTCTGTAAGGTCTCTGGTTTCCTCCAACACGACGCCCATCAATGGAATTGTTCAAACATCCCAGTATAGGATGCTCCTGAAACGGTATGCAGAATGAGTAAAGGGCGTGATCATGTGAATTATTACATTTTACTCATTTGGATTTCACCACCGTTCCGCTCACATTTGAAAAGCATTTAATGAGGCACCATTCATTTATAGCAATGCTCACATTTTCAATGTTTTCAATAATTAAATGTGGTCTCAGGAAATCTAGGCTTCATAGCTGCATTTGTGCTTCTAAGAAGTTGGGTTTAATTCAGTGTAAGCACTCCACTGCCCTAGAAGGCAGCTGTTACTGCAATGCTTATATTTGTAATACGTTAATTGCAAAGGGTGTGTTGTATTTGTCTAAAATTGAGAAACAAATTATTTTACTTGTTTGCCTCCACTTTTAAAATACCCTCTCTCGAGAGAGAGCCTCCCGCCCGATCTCGCTCTAATGAAGCCCTTTCTGTCAGCAGTCGCCTGAAAAAGACGATGCAGCACTGCACCTTTACCTTTTACAATTTCACTGTCAATGCAATATGTCTACCCAGCTTTTATTTGGCTTTAAACATAAAATTAACTCATATAATCCCAAGGATATAAGCGCGACACTACAGCCAGTTTTTTTTATTACATTCGCCACATCAGCACAATCTTTTTACGGGTTATAAAACGACAACGTTATTGCGGTGAGATGCCAAATAAAGAAAATGAAAAATCAGCAATTTCAACACATAACCTTAGCAAGTGCTGGCAAGTATGCAGTCACACTCCTGCTTCCTGTAACGTAACAAGATTACATTGAAAGAGGCAAAACATATTTCCAGTCCAGCACTTTCCTCAACGTAACACGTAATGCTTCGTGAGGAGTAATTGTATAACATGGTGCTGGGTGATCCTGGCTCGGATGGCTAAACCCCGCTTTATCCAGCATGGCATGGATGGCATCTCCAGCTCAAGTCGAATCTTGGCCCAGAGAAAGAGATTAATGAAACACATTCAGCTGTGGCGGCTTTTGAAGAATGCAATGTGCGGTTAAACTGATGGCCTCAGCATAGTCCACAGAAGCTTCCTGATTGTATTACTGACACTTCATTTGTTGTTCTCAATACCACAGGGGCTTAGTCAGCTAAATGGAACTTGATGCAAAACCAAAGTGGCTGACAATACAGAAATAATGTCTCTGTAGAAACTTACAGTGCCACTTGCATGTACATTACACGTTGAAATATGAATACACATGTTATGTTCAGTTGAACCTACTCAGCAGTAATGTGGTCATAAAGCCAGCCGTGAAGTTAAACCACTGATTTATAACAATTATAATAATAGCATTATAGAACCCTTTTCATCCGAGGGTCACAAAGCGCTGCACAGGGCTGCGGAGAGAACGACATCATCATCATGTTCAGAAGCAATTATTTATCAACTGTTTGATGGAAGCCACCCCAGTATGTCCAGAAGCTGACCATCGTGCTTCGAAGAATCGCTAAGAAGAAGTATGTACTGTATGACCTTTTCACAAACACACACGTGCACTACAGACATGCAATTTTTTTCACCTAAACCATTGAAAAGCCTGATGATATACCTCCAACGTGGGAGGGGAAACATCACTAAGGAGAGAGTAGAAACGCTTGACACGAATATCCCGAAATAGCAGCTCTAAAGAGCAATCCTCCTTTTTGTAATGTCCTCTCTTCTTTACTGTTGTAAACAGTCGAAATCTTTCAAAATTACATGCATTCTCCATCCATGTGTTTTCTGTCTTTTCTCAACATAACTTCAAGTGTGCATCTCTCCATACATTATTTTAATGATTTCCAGCTTTCCTTGCATTTTCTTTTTTAATGTTCACATTTCTGATCGATGTGTCGCACTGAGTTATGTGAACTGATTGAAAACGTTCATCTCCGGGACAATGGTTTTCGTGATGAAATTCATTTTATCCACATGTACTCCATCTTGCTAATTTCCACATCTTTATTTCATAATCTTGGTTCTTATCCACCTTCAATCATTGCCATATCTATATTCTGCTGTGCTTTACTGATGTATTTCCTTGAACGTTATTACATTTTAAACAACAAACTCTGTCATGTGTGTCCTTTCATCTGTGCATATAAATAAATACTACGTGTAAGATGCACAGTATTCGCTCGATGTCTAAGAAGAACGACTCAGAGGCGTGAGGAAACCGCAGAGAGATGGGGCGGGGGAGGGAAGGCAATCACGCGGTAAGCCGGTGCCAACATCGGCCAGACACTGTGTCCTATATACTATGATGTTATCGCTAAAATTTATGAGTGTTTTTTTTTGTTTGGGAGAACGCCAGAGAACCCAGAGGAAATTCATTCATAACAGGGGAAGAACACACAAACTCCACATAAAAAGGTGCCCGAGGCAAGAATCAAACTGCCTCAGGCAGGAAATTCTTTCTCTCGGGTGCAGATATTACCACTGCGCCACACAGCCAAATCTTGAAAATCTTCAATCCTGTTCTCTACTACCTTTAACATATTTAAATGAAGGCGCACATAATCTATACTTCAGAAATGTCGAAAATATTAACCTTTGGTAATTTGTAGCATATCAATCAAACATCAGCAATTAACATCAAGATAAAAGCTGACAATCTGAAATAGTAGCTTTCAGAATCACTATTTTAAGAAAAGATGCAACCTGCTTGCACCTTGCAGGGACAGCTTTTACAGTGACACTATTTAATCCATTACGTTTCTGAAAAAAAAACCCACGTTAAACGGTCATATTCATGTTGTATTTAAGCTGTCCAATAAGCACCATCTCCCACGGATTTATGAGCAATTATTGCGTTTGCGTTATAACGAGCGATATCCAAACCTCGCTGAGGCTCTCCCACTGCCCGGACCTCCGATTGCTGCTGTGGAATTACTATGGAAGGCACATGAAGAAGTAATTGAACCAATATGTTTTCAAAGAAATATATGTTTCATAGGAAAGAGTAACCACGTTCAATATGTGCAACGTTAACATTAATGTTAGCATGCCTTATTAATGGCCACGCTTTCTCGCTTATGTGTCTGTTGTTTAATAGCGTACATTTATCAAAAGTGTCTTTAAACACAAAATGCTTTGGCCAATGCCAAGGCACTTTTTTTTTACATCGTATAAACCTACAAAAGAAGTCTACTCAACCAGCTCATTAGCACTGTGCCTACGCTGGGCATTACACTGGCTATTCCTCGGTGTCCTAATTGCTTAGTTTTATTTACTGCTATTATTGAGAAGAGCATGAACAGCATGAGGCCGCCATGCTTAACGCAAAGAATGGGGCCATTAACAAGCTACATAAACCTACCCCTCCGGTAGACTGGCGCGGTGAGTAGCGCCGCCGCTGCCTCACAGCAAAAAATACCCGGGTTCGAATCCCGGCTCGGATGCCTTTCTGTGCGGAGTTTGCATTTTTCTCCCCGTTTCCGCGTGGGTTTTCGCCTGGCACTCCGGTTGCCTCCCACAGTCCAAAGACCTGCTTACTTCATAGGTTAATTGGCCTGCTTGCAAAAATGCCCCGGTGCCCTATGATGGACTGGCGTCCCACCATGGGTATAGCCCTGTCTTGCGCCTTGTGTCTGCTGGGATAGGTCCCGGCGCACCATAACCCTGTGAGCTCAATGGCTATCCCAAAAGAGCAGCACTTAAGATAAATTTTCATATGTCGAGCCACATCAATAATTCGATCTCATCGACAATAAGTCCTGGGTCTTGAGTATGGATGCCACCACTCAGGGCGCAAAAACCAGGACATATGGGAAGAAGAATGCCTCACAATATAGGAAGAGTGGTGTATTATTGATTTGCTATGCAACTGACAAGCCCAAGACTTTTACTGTCACTGAGAAATTTCCCGCTACAGCTATCTTAACAAGGGATGGAGCTATTTTAGAAAATGTATGGATGGATGGAGCTATTTTAACAGGAGGATAGTTCTGGGAAAACCAGGACAGTTAGCTTACTCTAACCCTTGGCCACATCAGTCTATGGACCCTATTGCCAGCTGACCTCTGGACATCACTGTGGCTCTGGGTCCCTGGACTTGATTGCTTGTGGACCACTTTGGTGACGGGGCCTCTGGACTTTGTCGGTGCTGGGCTCTCGGGTGCGACGTTGCCGCGCCTAATCGCTGTCGAGTTTGGGTGGTCTCGCCACCTTGCCCCGGGTCCCGGGGCCGTGCCTGCTTGCTGCTCGTTTTTCAGGCCCCAGCATCCACCCACCTCCTGTTCAGGCCTCCCGGTGCAATACTGTGTTTCAGCCTGGATCATACCATCATGACATCATGCCATGGTCTTGGTTTTCTGTTTTTGTTTCTCAAATGTTTGTGCCGTGGCTTAACATGCGCTCGGATTTAGTGATTTTATAAACTAAAATATCTGTGGTCATGTTTGTTGTAAATATTTCTTTCCATCGTTACCAACCTAGCATGATTTAATTGACAGACCGACGTTTTTAATGAACAGGAGACTTTTAAGAAAACCGTCTTCCTTAAGGTCATGTATAAAGGACACGTTATATCACGGCGGTGCACATTTAATCGCACCGTGGTGATATCAACAAATGCAACACAATCAAAATTGCACGTTATCTACTAATGTCAGCATGGTATTTACTTTTTGCCCATATTTTATTCAAATACAAAATCACGTACTTTTTAAACAGTGCATGGAACGTATCAAAACGTCCTACTTGTGTAACAACTGTAATAGTAATCTTGACATATTATACATTTATAGAAACGCTGTGCAGATAATTTTGCACACCAATGACAGGAATGTTTCCTTCCAATATATCCTCTTCATAGCATGAAAGCATTTCATTGGAATGTATCATCCATAAAAAATAAATATCCCTCGAGGGCCGTAACCTTCACATGCACACATATCGTACTTACATAACGATTAATAACCAGGAGACATTGATGAAAAAGCCTCAGCTTTTTGCCAATTCAGAACTCTGCCGACCTACAAAATGTTAAATCTGGCATAAAAACACCCAATTATATAAACGGTAAATAACATTAATTAACTCACTGTCTGAAACCGCTTAATCCTGTACATAGTCACGGTGAGCCGGAGCCTATCCCGGCAGACACAGGGCGGAAGTCAGGGCTATATCCAGGATACGACGCCAGTTCATCAGGGAGCACCGGGGGCAATTTTAGTCCGCAGGCCAATTAACCTTAGCAGCAGCATGTCTTTGAACTGCGGAAGGAAACCACAGTGCCCGGCGAAAACCCACTCGGACACGGGGAGAACATGCGAACTACACACACCCGAGCCGGGATTGGAACCTGGGATCTTCTTGCTATGTGCTATGTGGCGGCAGCGCCATTCACTGCACCACCGTGCCGCCCCGGCAAATAACATTGTTACGCAATTCATCATGCAGTGAGGAAGCGACGAATGTGATGTTGCAAGTTTAGATTCACAGAGGGAGCTGTGGCTTCGCTTGCGCGCGCTTTGCAGCGCCGTTATGAAATTGCACGCTCGCATCGCTCTGTAACTGCTGGCCCCGAAATGTGAAATAAACATCTCCAGATGTACGAGAGGTCCAGCGCACGCTAGCTCAGAAATGGCACTGGCAGCACCTTATAACCTGTCACAAGAGCCTGGAAAGTAATTTGTATGAAGCGGTGTACGGGATCATTTGCGTGGAACTGAAAAAGGTCCTCGGAGAAAACGGCATGTCAACAACGACAGAAAATACAATGAATAAAAACCCAAGAAACAAAAATGTAATTATCAAGGCTGCTTCGAATACAATGAAAGGTCGTGAAACTGGCAATCTTAAGAGCGGCAAACATCTGCCAGCGTCCCCTAAGATGGCCGTCACTTCCTTGATAATAGTGCTTGTCCCAAAAATTCATTCATTTAATCACGCTGGGAAACCGTTATATTTTATATAATGAAAAAGAACCTCATCATGTGTACACAGCACATCTCTTATATAACATTTCGCAATTAACAGTTCGCTTAAGAAAATGCATCCAAATAACACGTTAGTTCAGCCTCAGGATATTATTTTTCATGAATAATGACTCTTGTGAGGCTGCTGCGTTTCAATGTCATTGCACTAGAAGCAAACCCGTGATAATAAGCAGGTTGTACAGCATTTATGCTGTGCCAGTGCCAGCTGATGGCAATCCTCATCTGAACCGGTGTGGCACTGCCCAGGCCACTTGGTCGGATCACAGCTTGGGTCTGATAATCCTGATTCGAGCATCGCGCGTGGCGATTACCATGACCATCTTGGCGAGACCCTTCCAAGAAACGTGGCTTTTTCTTGGTACAGTATGTTGCAATTATCTAAAAAAAAAATAGTGTGTACGGTCTTACTAATGTCCGTGTATCGGAGACCTAAGTGACGTCAAGCCTTATTTGTCAATCAATTCATTTCATTCATATAGGCCAGATGCCATTTATCTGTAGCGCATTGCTGCAAAATTAACCGAGCGATCTTTGCTCATGTTCCTCCGCTGCTTTTCCATATTTTTCTGCTTGCTGAAGGTTGACAAAGTAAAGAACAATAATGGAATTTTCTGCAATGCCCTCTACTGTCCATGCTGCCCCCTGCACCTTTGTAATACGCAGTGGTCACCACGATCCAGGCTCAACCCTGCTTACCTTCCGAGGTGTGGTGGGATCGAGTGTGTTTCAGGTGATCTGGTGGATCAGATTGTTAGGAATTTAGAAACGCGCTATGAATTTAGCGTAAAACAAATAATCGACGAATAAAAAAAATACATTTCGCTGCCGCTCCACTCCCGCAGCTCCGTGTCACCCACCGCAGTGTGCCGTACATTGCAGGAGCGGTCGCAAAACCGCTTCTAATCCGCGAGTTGCAGGGAGTCGTGCATTATTAGATTGTGGATTTTCACATTTCTGGTGTGTAGGCACGTACACATGTGGTCTATGGTAAATGCATACGTAGACTACTTTACAGTCTATGTTAAACAGCATGCTGCACTCGAAAGACATTTGCACGCTCCCAGTCAGCCCAGTAAAGCAGTCTGTGGTACACTCATCAATTTCCGTTTATTATGACTTGAGGTTATAAGGTCATGCTAAGTCACTGAAAATGGCTCAATATTTCACCAGGGTACTTGGACGCGAATGCGTATTTCACAGATTGTCACCGCAATCCCATTGATGACAGGGAATAAAAACCCTACACACCGTCTGAAAACACCAAGGCAAATGTATTTTTATAACGGTTCAATGAAGCTGGCACGTTCATATTTCCATGAATTATTTAATTATGTTTGTGAGCAGTGATATGTACACTGATATCCTTGTTGGTGCTACGAGGAGCTTTTGGAGGTGCCCTTTCAGCGATGATACAGTACGAAGGTCCCTTGGCATTACACACATTTCAAAGTGTATATGCAGCAGATACTGTATGCATTGCAACTTTGTATGCCGAAATTGAACTTGACTATGTGTAATATAATTAACGCAGACAATCGTGTTGGCATTTTTTCAAAGCGTAATTACTACATATAATGCTTGTTTTAATTATCCTGCCTGTGTGATAGAAAACATGACAATGAAAGGTTACCGTGTTCGGAAACATGCAATTGCAACCGTGTTTACTAAGGTCATGTCATGGGATGACAAAACGTATACTTGGAACTCCCTCACAAGTCAGTGCATCATGTCACAGAGATGGCCTATGGGAGGTGATGATATCACATAACACACTTGAGGTCCCTCCAGTTGCCTCTTACCACCAATAGAAGTGCGGCACATTTGTACATGCCCTGCTATAGAGACATATAAAGTGCGACCTTCAAACCAATATATTGTAATGCTCAGCATAATATATTGCATGCGTGGCCAATTCAAGTTAAAAATAACCTTACTAATGTAGCGGTTGTTATTGTACAATCATTTGTGAATAGGCTAAGACCAGTAAACTTGCTTCACTCGAGAATCCAG
Source organism: Geotria australis (assembly GCA_036362915.1). Lineage (NCBI taxonomy): Eukaryota > Metazoa > Chordata > Hyperoartia > Petromyzontiformes > Geotriidae > Geotria > Geotria australis. The sequence goes on along the minus strand of JAZEWU010000011.1, from coordinate 4,609,996 downwards.
TTTCATCCCGGGCGGCAGCCGGGATTGAAACGTGTGATCTCAGCAGTGCTGTGACGTGCCGTTAACTCCGCGAGAGCCCGATTTTCGGTGTCACTTTGTGGAGACCGGCTTTGATGGATGAATGTGCTCAGTCTATTACAGGAAAGCAATATTGATAGCACGGGGTTTCTAAACAAATCTAATTGCTTTGCAGATGGAAAACACACCAACACATAGAGCATGTTTTATATTACAGGATATGTGTGCGGTAACTCTGAAATCCCAGCAGGATCATTGCAATAATTTACACGAGCATCAAATGTTAGCTATAAAGTATCTGAACAAATATCCATTAATTAAACATGCCAATACAATATATACTCAGAGAATGTTATTTTACATATAGTTCTGCAGTGTTACAAAAAGGGATCGGCTGTAAGGAAACGGTTTTGCACGTCCGGTGTAGGACAAGCACCGTTGCCTGTCCACAGTGGTACCCTTTCCATTAGCCACCGAGGGACGGTGGGCTGAACCCATCAGTTGAACTCATACCCCGCAGATTGTGAGCTGCGCGATCAGCCTCAGTGCCACCGAAGACAAGAAATGTCAAAAGGACTCCTCTAAATCAATCCTATCTGGAGCACATCAACAGAGAGACACAGCATCAGCCAGCTAAAGGGCACATCTTATATACAGTCCAACATCACAAATTGTCACGTTGAAAAGAAATGCAGAATTGCAGGGTCGGAGGTGCTTGCAGTTAATGGAGATTTCCTTCGGTCAAAGTGATAGAGCACTCATTCAACACGCTGGGTAATGCATGGTGACCCGGCCCCACGTAGCCGGGCCGCGTCACGTGGATGCACGACAGATTTCTCCAGGGTGTTACAATAAGCTCATTATATATTCGTTTTAATATCGCCACGCAAGCGGATCAAAACATAATCTTTGTCTCTTCTAAAGCGATTACGTTAATGAGTTGGGAAGTCCCAATTGTTTGGGTTCGAGCGGCCACTAAAGAGTGCTTCGCCTCATAGGCAGAGCCTCGCTCGCCTAAATTAGAGCAGAGACATTTGATTAGAAAGCCTGAATGAAATATTGAGTTTGAATGTCGCCCACTGTAATGCAATGGTGATTGCTTTTTGGAAGAAAGATTAGTTTGTTGATGTGACTAATTTTCATTAAAGTTGGTGTAATTTTTTTTATTTTTTACCCTTTCCGAGTGTTCGTTATTGTAGGAAAGCACGAGAAGAAAATCGAGGTCATAGAGTTCCGTTCCGTTTTTCGAGGATATTCATTACTGCACCGCTAATAGAATTTCAGTTTATTTCTCCAGAGAAGATATGCTTGATTGAGTTGGCCTCATTTGTTCAAAATGAAAGATGTTACTTTTTTCCCTCACCCTTTCTTCTGTCTCTTGTTCCCATTTGACCGTATAACCAGACTGAATCCAGAGCGATGTCTAGGCTTGCTTGCAAAAGGTCTGCATATAATTAATCCGTACAACTGTTTAAATGCTATTGGTAAGGTAGCGGTAGTGATTTGAGATACATTTGCTCTTTTAATCTGGGGAGTTATTACTTTTCAATCAATCAGTGTTCTCGATGTTACTGAATTAGGCCTGTCCAGAATAATTAGACAACTCTTCACTTCGTACAAAATTACTTACAGAAAATTACTACAACCTGCCAGGCGGCAGAGCCCTTGCTTCCATCCATCCATCCATTGTCAGAAACCGCTTAAACCTGGAGCGAGTTGCAGTGAGCCGGAGCCTATCTCACCAGACACAGGGCGCAAGGCAGGGCTATACTCAGGATATGACGCCAGTCCATCACAGGGCACCGGGGGCAATTTAGTCAGCAAGCCAATCAACCTATGCAGCAGCATGTACTTAGACTGTGGGAGGAGACCGGAGTGCTCGGCGCAACCCCACACGGATGTGGGGAGAACATGCGAGCTCCACACAGAAAGGCACCCGAGCCGGGATTCGAACCTGGGTTCTTCCTGCTGTGAGGCGGCAGCGCTACTCACCGCGCCACTGTGCTGCCCCTTGTGGAAAGTCAACGGTGGTTATGCTGTGGAGACACTGGTCCTTACCTTAGGATTGTGGAATGTCCACTATAGGCGCTCAACCACCAATGGAGTTGATTGTGGTTCACCATCCGTTACGAGTGTGAGGGCGCATTCATATATATTTTCGGCAATTTAGTGGCAAGTAGTAATGCACTTTGGAATTGGCTTAAAGTAATGGCCCGCAATCATTTCTAATGGAAATTACAACACAGGCTCGTAATTTCTTTACCTATTATTTTCATTTCTTTAATGTATATTTTCCGAAGTCACATTATCCATGTAGCAAATGTATGTCTTGTACATCAATGCGCCTAATGCCATTCACTCTATGCATGGACATTTAAAATCACACATTGAGGGATACCACTCTACCTGTGCGGTGAGGCTTTGGACCAGAGCTGGAAGATAACCTAACACCCCAACTCATTAGACCCTTTCATGTATTGGCCACTGCCACAAAGAGTGTAGCAAATCCTCACCATCATACCACCACCCCTGTGTAAGTCCACTACACCTTCTGTAGAGGCAACAGCCCATGGGATACAGGGTCAGGTCCCACACATTCCTGAACAAAGCGGGGTCTTATTCAACTTAGATTTTCATCACGACACGCAGCTCGCTTTCGACAGCAATAGATCACCTTTCACTTATTTGGGAACGTCACGAATAACTCTCTAGGAGACCCATTAGGGAGGTGCTGATGGATGCCAGCGTTGGCTGGATGTGAGTATTGGAACTCAATAATCCCCAGTAGGAATGAGACTGGTCAAGATCATTTTTCATGCACAATGGCCTGTGTTATAATGATCTGCAGATTCGTACGCAAGTCTGAGGCCCACGTGTGTTTATAGCACATTGAACATCCATCAACTATTGAAGATATGTAAAAACAGTAATAATTAGCAATGCATATTGAAAACTAAGCACGCACGTTTAGACTTCATATGGGATTACATGCATACATCCAACATGATTTATTATATGTTCTAGACATCAATCCATTATAACTTTGTGCTAAACCTAGTGACACCACTTTGTATCGGGTGTATTAACGTATCCACCCAATGTAAATACATGAATATGCAATATTTTGAAAATAAATAGTCTTCTTCTTTGCGATTCTTCGAAGCACGATGGTCAGACTCTGGACATCGTTGTCTTTCAGCTAGGCCTCGAATAAATAAATAGTAAATAAATAGTAAATGTTATCCATTGAACAAACCGCAAATTGCTCTTATAAAAACAACCATCAGCGAGACCCATTTGCAACACCCGACAGACACAGGGCGCAAGGCAGGGCTATACCCACGATAGGACGCCAGTCCTTCACAGGGCACCAGGGGCAATTTAGTTTGCAGGCCAATTAACATATGCAGCAGCATGTATTTGAACTGTGGGGGGTAAAACGGAGTACCCGGCGAAAACCCACGCGGACACAGGGAGAACATGCAAACGCAACACAGAAAGGCAACCGAGCCGGGGTTGGAACCCGGGCGCTTTTTGCTGCGAGAGGGCCGCCAGGTCAATGCCAGCCTGGCACAATGAGCGACGGGTCAGCACTGGTTTAACGATGCTGAGCTTAGTGCTGATCATACCATTCTCTTAGTATCCCAGTAGGGGCGCCTTATCATACAACTTGCTATAGACACCACGCAGCAGAACGCCAATAACACGGAGGAGAGAGGGCGGAGCGCTCGACACGGCTATCCCGAAAGAACAGCTTTGAAAAGCAACTCTCAAGCGTAACTTATATCAGAACCGCGCTTATTGACAGTGTGCTTGTATCTGTTTTCGACTCTTCCCAAATATCTGTTGCTCCTCCGGCACAGCTAGTGCACGCTGAGTCGGCTACATACTCTCCTTAGTGACACACGCTCCTCTCATGCCGTGCACGTGTGCAGCCTGGGTTAAGGTTTCTGTGCAATGTGCAAGAAGTAGCGGCACGTGCTCATGTGCATTTGGGTAGTGGCCTTTATGGATACGATTGCTGAATATATTCACCCAGAACAATGAGCCGGAGTGTGGGTGGTTGGCATGCGGGTGTCTCTAAGCTCCTGAATTTAAATCTTGCCTGTGTGTGTGTGTGCCAATGAAGCACAGTGACTGTTGGCATAAAAGAGCTATACTATGGATAACATTGGTCACGAAAGCCTTCGTGTTAAAATTTGTTGGCACAACATTGGCTGGATGAATTACCCAGTGCTGTAACCTCTGTTGGGGATGGTTATCTGAAGGGTATGCATTGCCTCATCTGCGCTCCACAGTTTCAGTTTTCACCAGGGGGAGAGGATGGAGCGTGGAAATATTTGCAGCGCATGCAGTTCCAGTAGCTGGTAGACTACACACGTCTCTCTCCCAAGGTTATATAATAACTGTTAGAATTCAATGTTTTGATTTTGTCACTCATTCATAGGAATTTAAGGTTTTTTTTTTCTATTCATTGTCAGAAACCGCTTAATCTTGTACAGGGTTGCGGTGAGCTGGAGCCTATCCCGATAGACAAGGGACGCAAGGCAGGGTTACACCCAGGATGAGACCCCAGTCCATCACAGGAGCTTTTTTTAAGTCAAACAAATATATATATACATAACAAAACGTGGGCCTTGCTTTGTGCCATATACATTATTTATTGTCATGCATAGCAATGCCAAGGAGTTGTTACAAATAAAGTATAAAATATGAAGTTTTTACCCTTACCGGCAATACGATTTTTTGTATTTGTGATATAAACCTTACGAAGTGATGTACATAGCGTTTGTTATAATACTTTTGCAGAATTCTAGCAATTAGATGGAAAGTTGGCAAAACGCAAATCTGCATAATTAACAAAAGAGGTTAACACGGTTCGATTCATGATGGTTGCTCTTCGTAGCTGTTCTTTCGGGATAGCCGTGTCACTGAGCACTCAACCTCTCTCCCTCACGACGTTGTGTGTATTCGTGAGGAGCGGTAGTGTGGCGGTTACCTGGTGCGGTGTGTAAACATCATCATAAGGGAGACAAAGGTGCTCTGGCATGGTGCTGGCCACCCACCCGCTTGTGTGCCGTGCTGGTTTTTATAGGTGCTCGCTAACAGAACTTGACCCTACAGTCTGTTAAGGCTATACGGGGGATCTTTATAGTTTTGTCGCGTGTGATATGGATGGTGCCTAATTGTGACGAGAGACAATCCCCCAGATACTGGTTGGCTGTCAGATATGTTGTGGCTCATATGGCTCCACTAATCCCACTGAGCAAAATCAGGATAAAAACGTGGACAAGCATTTGGCATAGTCGCTTTTGCGTAAATTTCACGTAACGCCAGAATTTCTCAAAAGTGAGAAAATAAACACTGCATAAATGTAGGCCCACGATATTACAAATGGAAGCCCTGTTACCCCAGAAACCATGCTTTGTAGCTTACGTGTAACATTAAACACCTATTTGTTTATTGCTTTAAGTTGGTAAATGAACAGACGTACAAATTTCACACCAAAGTCACACGGAGCACGGTTCTAAAAAGCATTTAACTTTATTTCTGAAATATCAATCACACATTTTTAAATTGATACCATCAACTGTGCCAGCCGTTGCCAAATTTCATTTTGTTTTTAAACATACATTACAGGCAATCAGCTTAGTTAAAAAAATATTGCACAAGTCTTTGCACCGATGTGGCAACCAATGTACTTGACTTAAAACTCATTCGCTAAACAAATTATAGAACACTGTACCACACTCGTAAAACAATGGTCCATTCACGAAAATGTTCATGCTTTCATCATACTGAATGAACATAAACTTTATGACAGAAACATATAAGTAGTTAAAAGAAATAAGTCCAAAACATGCCAAATCTGAGTCAACCGTTTATACCACCACACCAATTATATACTTTTGTTAATATATTGGTAACATAGACAAGACAAAACAAAAACGAGTGAACATTTAAAACCATTGTTTTAAATGAAATTAACAAATCACAAATACTTTATTGTTCATACCACTGTAAACATGAGATAAAATAATTTGTTTGGCTAGTTTAAAACAGAAATATCATGTGGAGTTGTTAATATATTTGTTTGAAAATGCAAGTATTTCAGATCTGTACGTATTTATACATGTACAATAATTACATTAAATCATATCCGTAATTATTACTGAGCTGGACACCCAAAGTAATTTACAGAAGAGCTGTTGCTGTACATTGAATATACTGTTGGTGTGTAACAGTGTAAGGAACAACTTGCAACTGACGAGTTTAAACGTGGCTGAAATGTGCTGTAAACTTAGCCAGGCGCAGGTTACGATGTGTGTGGCATCTGTGCAGGATCGAGGAGGTCAGTCTGAGAGAGGCCCGCAACAAAGAGCAAGACCTAAAGCAGCCACATCTTGGAAGGTGGTAAGAGCAGACCTCGGAGGTCAGGTGTTGACTGCAACCATTGCGAGATCTGGGAGAAGCAACAGAAAGAGATGTGACAGGATCCAGGGCATTGGCTGTGATGAGCACTTAATGTATTATCTGTAGATTTGTAATTCAAGAAAGAGGCAATGCCTTGGCCGTTTGTTAATATTACGTTGTATGACGTTGGCTTTGTCCCTGATGTGTGGATAGTTTTCCTATTTACCAATGGATGAATAAATGCATTGATTTCCAGATGTATGAATGAGGTTCATTGTATTCAAGCAAACCTCTCCCTCCGAAATCATGAGATAATATATTCAACTCAAATGTGTGCTGTCTATGACATCTCAGACGCCACTCCTAAGGACAACATGCCTGGTATAAACATGCTTTTAATCACAGGAATGTCCATCAATGAAATTAAAACAACACAGTTTTCTTGGAGTGTCTTATTGGTATCTTTTGCAAGATTATTATGCCAATGATTCAGGAAATGTGGATTTTCAGAAGAGCATTCAAAGGAAAAAATAATCTAATAAAACAAGGTTTAAAAAATGATTGCAACGTTCTCCACCTATTTCTGACAACTGTGAACTCATGGGATTGCAACATAAACACTTCGGATATTGAAATAACCAAATAATTGAAAGCACAAAATATGGCGCCGAGATGTTTGTTATCAACCGTAGAGCGAGGCTAATGAACAATTTGAAAAGAATGGCGCAAGTTTGTCTTTCAGGCAATAAGTCATTTGTGAAAGTATAATTGGAGGATGTGAGGCTTTCTTGATGAAACTATTTATGCTAAAACTGCAGCTTTCATTACTGAATATTACTCTGAGCACACACGGTGGAATTGTAATTGTGGAACATGGTATGAATTCAGACGCAGACAACGCTGTAATTCCACTGATAATTGTGCTCTCGAAAGGTCCCATGGCCTCGTAGTAGCGCATTAACAGCCTGTTACAGGGTTCGTGGTTAAAACCTGGCAAATCACACTGATTGTTACTACGGGCATATTAACAATGATATTTGCATCGTCTATTTCACAGTGGACAATAATCCATCCATCCATCCACTTTCAGAAGCCACTTACTCCTGTACAGGGTCGCGGTGAGCCGGAGCCTATCCCGGCAGACACAGGGTCCAATTAACCTGGAGCATCGCTCCTTACTGACAGACTGATGCCTAATTGTAGGCCAGGTGCTAAATAATGTTGTGCCCCCAAGGGCAGCTGTCACTGTGGGTGCCATTTCAAATGTTTGAGATGAGATGTGATAGCCTGTGTAAACCACTGGGAGATGGCCCAACATAAACGGGGCTTTATCAAAACCAAATCATTATTATTATCATTAAAGTAGCAGTCATTGCAAAGGCCTGCAAACTTAGCTATTGTAGAGCCATTCTCCTGAAAATAGGATAGTTTGAAAGTTGTGTTTGACTAAAATGTACGTACTCTTCTGACGACAGTGTTAACGATGATGGCTGACAACTTAATAGAGGGGTATTTTGCTGTGCTTATGCATTAATAGGAACCAATATAATAATTATTTCATCATAGAAGATTCTACTTTACATTGTGCACCTTTTAAAAAAAAATCACATGCATTTCGGAATTGGCAGGATCACACGATGCAAAGCACAAAGTTTAAGGTGAAAAATCTGTAACCATCCAGGAGCAAGTATTTTATAACCATTGCTGAGTACTTGAAGACAATGTACGACATAAAAAATACTGTGCTTGACATATTTGCAAAACCTTCTTAAACACATTCTTAGTTCGTGAAATGTTAACAAGCTCTATAACGAATTTAAGTTGGTTTAAACAAGTCTGGGATCGGCTGGAGTTTGTAAATTAAAGTCGAGGAATACAAGTATCATTTATTTACTCATAATCCAAAACAATGTTTTTTACAACCACCTTACATTTTAGAATGTAAATACAATTAACAATAAAGGTGAACATTAAGATATCTGCCTCTTTAAGCAAATGTGGAGTCGCGCTAATCTACATTGACAGCCCTGAGCCATTTAAGGAAATTCCACATTGCTATGAAAGCCACTGCAACCACTGGTGACGTTCCATAAAAAAGCAGTACTTATTTTATCGACCTCTGCAGTATGATAAACTCCGTCGACCCCTGACCATGATTTGAACTTGCGATCATACAGTCGTGAGTTAAGCGCCTTGCCACAGTGCCACATTGCCTGAAATAAGGAAATACAAGTTATAATATCTTTACATATTATACATTACATATGTATAAGGTTTTCAGGGCTCAGCCACCATTTATGGCTTGCATTCTGATACGATGAGTCACAATGGGATCTGAGATAAAACGCGTATTCACACAGTTACACCAACTCTGACCCTTTAACAATTGATCTCAGGTGTAGTTTCTAGCAGGCATCACCGTAATTGTTCTTTAACACCAGTGTGAATCATTTCATATCTGCAGGTAACTCTTACAGCCGTGACAATTAACTTGAAAACCATTTTCAATGTGCACGTGGGGAACACAGATTTAACACTACGCTTTAAGTGCCATTAACATAATGGCACAGAGTAAAAAATACCATTTAGATTAATTTATGGTCTCAGAGAAACCTCCATAGGCGACACATGGAACATTAGCTTGACATGAAGTCAATAATGGAATTCATATCTGAAATTCGGAGTACCTTACGATCGCCCTTTTCAAGAATATTTCACGTGGCTATACTGTATCAAAGAGCCTCGCAGATCATACACGTCCGAGTGTCAGACCACACACACTAAATAACTCAACTCGATTTATAGACAAAACTATGCACCAACTACCTGGCACAGAAACTGGAGCTGGCTGAAACAAAAAAAATCAATTCAATGAAGCGCAACGATGTGAAAGTTGTGCACCCACTTCACACAGCCACAAGGTTACTCTGAGCGAAACAGACGTGACATGCGCACGCTAAACAACATTAGTACCTTTTGCACGGTGGCTACGGCTATTGCGAAGACAAAACACAATGATAGCAGAGCCTGCTCGTTGCTCGAAGCGTACGAGTGCCCATCTTGCTCGTTGCTCGAAGCGTACGAGTGCCCATCTTGAGGATTCCTGGGTCAATAGCACAACCAAGTCCGTTGCTCACGGATAAAAACGAGAGCCCGTTTCCGAGAAGGAATTTGGTCATTCACAGAAAATAAATTAAGCTTTTATCTTCTGGAAATGTTCAACGCAACAGTTTGCTTAGCAGCTGTTGGTTGGCAAATGCTGGATGGCTTCTCTGTCTTTCGGAATGTAAAATACATCAGTGACTGAAAGCAATTCCACCCCTACCTCCAGGTAATTTGAGTCTAAACATCTGTCAAGTATTGGCCCAGCATCTTGCTTTATTGATGTAGCAGATGGGTGTGCATCTGACCTCATAACCCAGTTTGTTGTCTGCCAAGTTTCCAAATAGACATTGCATTTTTCTGCAAATAACTTAAAAGCATAAAATGTTTGCCTATTCATTTCCAATAAGGACCTATTACTAAAATTGCAATTTAATGATGTAAAAAACTATTACAGATTAGCGATGTTATCACAGTTTTGGCAGGGCTCCCTTGTGTTAAAAGCGCTTAAAACGTGTACACTCTTTCGATAATGGAGTGATGAGTTATTATCCTCGCGGGGTGTGTCCCGAAGGGGCAGACCACACATCGTGTCCGAACAAGATAATGAACGTGGTGCTCGACTCCGGGTAATGATGTCAAGCGGACGGACGGAACTGCAGATTCCGCGAGTGGGAATTAAACGTTACAATTGTTTCACCCCGGTGTCAGTCGCACCGTAATATTTTACGCGTGGCTTTGTAGTTATACATTTTCCAGGTTCGATTTCTCTCGGTTTATACGTTTAAACTTCCCGCATTGTGCATTTTGTACGCTTCACTTGCCGTTCACACATTTTTACTGGCAGGTTGCATTCCGATCCAAATGTCTCCAACGGTTTCACTCCTGACTAAAGAGGCTTGCAGTTAAATTTCACAGAACGGTTGTTTTGTAATCGTGGTGGAGGGGTTTGCGTGTTCCAATGAACCCCCAAAACTATGTCACCTGGAGTCCAGCACTCCTGCTAGGGTCTTCCTGGATAAACAGGTCTGCAGTCTAGTACTCCTGGCAGAATCTCCCTTGATGAACAGATCTGGGGGGGACGGGTGCGTCCAAATAACAGTCCGAACACCGTCCGACTAAAGAAAGTTGGCGTCAGGAAGGGCATTGGGCTAAATCGTTCTGCTCCAACATCTCCACCATTTGGGGGTGACCGGTTAAAACGCGGGTCAACCTGGATAACTGCCGTTTAAACCGGTAGAGTGGCTGTTTTGCAGTGCAGAGCAACACCAGGGGCCAGCTACTTGTGTCTGCCATTCGCCACGCCGGGCCGGCCCTGCTTCTCCATGATCTTGCGGAGCTTCTGGAGGTTCGAGTGCGTGATGCTGTCGTCGGGCTTGAGGTGCAGCGCGCGGAGGTAGTGGCTCTCGGCCTCCTCCAGCAGCCCGTTCAGGTGCAGGATGGCGCCCAGGTTCATGAGCGCCGTCGAGTGCTGCCAACGCACATACACGCGCGGAGTGACGCGTGCGCTCAAAACACCCAAACACAAGGGTTGGCCCTCGAGACTTAGCTGTGCATTTTGGCAAGTGCCGCTAGCGAGCACCTACAAAGGCCAGCGCAGCATACGAGCGAGGGATGGGTGGCCAGCAACACAACCGACCACCCTTTGTCGACTCAATGCTCATGTTTACACACTGCACCAGATATTCATTTAAGGTTGACTCGACCTAGGCGAGGCCCAGTTCTAGTTTAGATATTCGACACCGATGCTTGCCGTGAGCAGGAATTTAACCTGAATCGCTGGGTTCGCAATGCAGTGTACTAAACACCGCACAACCGCTCAAACTCCCACACACATTACAAACACGGTTGAAGCAATGCATCAACAGAATTTCTCATCTTGTTAGGGACGACTGCATGGGAAGTGTGGTATAACTAATATGTGATGATGGTGATTTTTACTGTAACATTCCACGTCCTCTTTCCCGTCCATCCCTCAGCTCAGGGAGGCAGGGTGGAGGCAATGGTAACACTTGTGCCTCACTGCAAAACATTTCTGGATTCGACTCCTGTCTCAGGCACATTCCTGTGTGGATCTTGTACGCTCTCTACTTGTTTTGCATGGGTTCCCTCTGGGTGCTGCGGTTTCCTCCAAAATAACAACAACATGCATATAATGTGACGACTGATCTTGTCCATCATCCCAGTGTAAAAAATGTACCTGCAAATTACTCAGTTGGGATTACAAGTAGCCACATTGGTCCCCACAGCAAAGACTTGGCAGGACCCTCCTTGAGACTTTCCTGGGTGAATGAACGTAATACTAAAAACAAAGATAGGTGCTGTGATTTAGTTAATGTGAATTTGCCCACTGACAATAGCCTGAGTGTTGAAAAATAATTTCTGGCACGAATAAAATCATGAATACTGGTTGCTTCATCTGCATCTAGGTAGCACTACATTCTGGTAATTTAAAAGCTCCCAGGCCAATCTGAGGCAGACATTAGGTTGGGAATTGGGAAGCGCAAGGGTGGAATAATGATGATGAGCTGGTAAAAATAATTTCCATCTTTAATATTCAACAAGTTGAATAAGCGCATCCAACTGCATCTCAAGACTGGCTATAAAAATAAAGCAAATTATATGTTGTACGCCTGATGATGCTTCCAACGTGGGAGGCGAAACGTCGCGAGGGAGATTGCTCGATACGATTATCCCGAAAGAACAGCTCTGAAGAGCAACCATCAAATGAAATGTTGTTGCTGGGGAATCATGAAGTATGAATTGGATTTATACAGTGGTCTGCTCCCACGCACAATAAAGCAGGAAAGGTATTTATATATTGCTAAATAATCTGGCCTTATCTGTAAAGTAGTAAAGCAGACATAAATAACATAATTCCCGAGTAAGTTTATCGGGAATAAACAGGAATTAGTTATTATCAGTGAAAATGTGTCTAAAGCTTAATGTTAAACATGTATAGCGAGTAGAGCAGGGCATTCCAGACAGTGGGAGCAGCCTAGGAGATGGAAATATTGATGATTTGTGAGGGTGTTGAAATAAGACTGTTTGTCGGAGAAGGAGTTGCACGGTAATAGAATCGGGAATTTTGCTCTTGTAGTTCATCTTCAAGTGTGGTTTAGCAGCCGGCAGTGAAAATTTAGAGTTGGAAAATGTTAACACAGAAGCTTGTAGGCGGTGTTTATGGCCACTCGTCTCCCCAGGCAGTGCTTGGCTTTCAGTGTTGATGTTAAAACATCACACAAGGAAGTCGGGCCTATTAGACGGAGTTAACCAAGGCGAAAGCCCAGTCAGGCATAGTTACTCACTATTACTGATGAACAAGTCCTCAGGAACACAACGTGGGCTGCAGTGAGTGTAACATAGTGTGCTGCCATAACACTGCGTGACCGCATTGTAAACAGAGATGAGAAGAGGAGCGCATTGCACTGGTGCACGTGCAGACAGACAACAAGAGACAAAGTCCCGGCACGTAGCTCCACAGCCGAGAAAGGCAAGTGTTGTTGGTGAGACACGAGTTAGTCTGGTGCCGCACCTATACAGGCCAGCAGGGCCCACAAGGGGGTGGGCGGCCAGCACCATGCCCGGCCGCCTTTGTCTGCCCAGTGGCAATGTTTACATTTTGCACTAGGTAACCATTTGAGGCCGAGTCAATCTAGAATCACATGAACATTACACCGCAGCAGCATCCTGCCTTCTCACTGCCTCCTCATAGAAACACTATTATTCTGTCTTGTAATCCGGGATATTCCACACAATTCTGTGTGAGCCACCAACCTCATGCACAAAGCCTTTGAGTCCATGGTTTTAAAACGTGGAAACACTAGCCACACATTTTACAAATTCTATTTTCAATTTAAAATTCTATGAAACGGAGCTTAACAATGACACACTTGCCACAGCAAAGGCATGAGGCTGACAAGCATTTAAAGTGCAATCACGAAGAGAATGTTATTCGAAATACAAAACAGGTGGCAATCATGTAACGCTTACTACATAATGCAGAACTTTATTGAATCAAATGAAAGCTGTGTTATTATATAGAAATGCTGTTATTTTTTACTGCTAGGGCATGAAGGCCTGGCTGTCACGCTCAATTACGAAACAATGCGGTACAATAAATACTGCAAGCAGAGAGTATGGCACCACAACACCACAAAATCCAACATAAATATTGTAATTTGGCAGCATGATACGGTACTCTAGAGGAAAACAGAGGTCAAACACATCCCATTTTCGCACAGTTCACAATTTCAAAACAAAATATCGTTGAATGAAACAGTAGTGGGGATGGCTGGGCTGTCCTAGGGGGTTAATATCTATTACCAAACTTGGCTCGCAAGGCTCGAAACCTAGGTTTAAATCTGAGAAGCCACCCGTGATTAAACCAGGCCCTCAAGTTTGGCGTGGTGGTGGTCTTGGCCTGGGCACCAATGACCGCACATAAACCATCATGTTATAGTCGTTTTATATTTATATAATCCTGTCGAGCTGAGCTGCAAAGACTATAATTTGTAAATATATTAGATACTTTACATGCAGCGAACCATTCTTTAGAGAATGTATTATGCGCTGCCAGGCCGTATGGTGCGTAGTAACATTACAAATAAGCAGACAATGGTCTGTGTCAGTACGTAAAATTAAGATAACATGTTGGTCCAACAGCTTGTTAGTCTTCTGGGCAAATACTTTCCAGCAGCATTTGTTCAGGAAGGCAACTAGCAACACTCAAGCGTGGTCTGCAGTTTCCCTGCTCATCGATTATTTATCCAATCACATCACCCAGTTGTAAACAGTGCCTTTGTGGGGCTCGCTCATTACAGCTGTTCATGAATTCCGTTCATATTTCTACTTTTGAAAGAAAAAATGGTTCACCCATTGGGGCTACCTGCTTGAATATTACTCAGACTCAAGCGTACACTGTGGCATGTGAATGTTATACTAGCAGGCATGACATGAATAATGGATGACTGTATCTGAATGACCGTAATTAAAATATACCTACAGAATTAAAAGCAATGAGAATGTTGAGATAGCAAAGCCGATATCCTGCATAATGCGCCTGGGGAGTCTTTAGAAAATCAGTTACGCAGAAAATCCCAATTTCAATATCCACATATATGACAATATACAACAATTGTGGATATTTATCTAATTTTGTATTTACTGGGCTTGCTGTGGAGTTTTCCAAGCCAGCAAAAACACTCAACCGTGCAGCTTCACGTTTCACGGCCTTAATGTTCTCCAATTAATATTAATTAGTACTTCTTCTTCTTTGCGATTCTTCGAAGCACGATGGCTAGCTTCTGGACATCGTCGTCTTTCAGCTTGGCTTCGAAGTGTTTGGTAGAATTCGCAGGCAATACCAAGTACTACCTGACAGGGATCGCGACGTGAACGCTTCTACCTTGACCCCCAATTAGTACTAATGTGATCTGAAAAGGCAGTGTGTCCTGCCATACAGTGCCTGGAACATAGATGACAGTGCACTGCTTCTGAGCCTTGCCTTGCCACCCACAGTCAAGTATTGCTGGCCCGGTGTGAATGTAAAGCAAGCTTACGTTCGGCCGAAGCTGGGCTGCTTGCCGGTAATACTTCTCTGCAGCGTGGTTCAGCCCCGCTTGCCTATTTGCAGAGAAAACAAAAACGCAGCGTGTAAGTTTTTCCTGAATATGCGATTCAACCGCTTTGAACGATTCTCGGTATTATCCACGGAAAACGTATACCATGTATCCTCAGAGCCAAAAGTCAAAATAGTGTGTCCCTGCTGAAATGAGCACGCGCCGGTGCTTACCTTTGTTTACATCCACGAATTAATGGCAGCACTTCCACATTCCTGCGGTTGTAACCAGTGTATTTAAATAACACCTGTTGCCGTAATAACATTATTTACTAAATACCGTTATGTAAATATTGCAATGCACGAGCGTACAAAAATATGCATCAAAGCAAAAACACATACTTGTAGTTTACACATTGTTTGCTTTCAGTGCACACGTATTCATTCCATTTCAAAGGTATTAATTCGAAGAGAGAACGGCCGCAGAGAGGCGCGAGAAAACCGCAGAGGGGCAGAGAAGGCTGCCAGGCGATTTACCGGCATCAACATTTTGCCACACACTGCGTCCGATATATTATATTATCAGCCAATTAATTAATGAGTGCATTTATTGTTTAAATTGTTGTGCAGGAGTACCGCGGCTCACCTGCACATGTGCGCCGTGCTGAAGACGGTCTCGAAGTCGGTGCTGTCCTGTTGCGATGCCCTCTCGGCCACAGCCGCCGCTTCCAAGTACCGGGACTGTTCCACTAGGAACTGAGCTGTGACGAACACACAACAGGTCCCGCATGCGCAATACGTCAGCAGGGCGTCAAGGTAGAAGCGTTCACGTCGCGATCCCTGTCAGGTAATACTTGGTGTTGCCTGCGAATTCTACCAAACACTTCGAGGCCAAGGAGCTGAAAGACAACGATGTCCAGAGGCTGACCATCGTGCTTCGCAGAATCGCAAAGAAGAAGAATACGTCAGCACATGGCACTGCTTTTCTCAGTACAAACTGGGTTTTGGGAGATGTTATCCATCACATGCACAGTACAAAACCACATCTCATGCTTACATATGGGGTCACTTGGGCAGCACGGTGGCGCAGTGAGTGGCACTGCTGCCTCACAGCAAGAAGGGCCTGGGTTTGATCCTCAGCTCGAGTGCCTTTCTGAGTTTGCATATTCTACCTTTGTATGTGTGGGTTTTTGCCCGGAACTCCGGTTTTCTCTCAAAGTTCTCTAATTTCTCATCCTGGGTATGGCTCTGCCCTCCCCGTGACCCTGTACAGGAGTAAGCGGGTACTGACAATAAATGAATCAAGGAATTAATCACAACTGACAGGCTGTTTACATGCAGTGCATTTTTTTGCAAGAAAAAGCTGGCTATGCAGCGTAAACAAACTCATATTTTACATTTTGGGCCTGCTTCGTGTGTTGGTAGAAAGGCAGTAATCGTTGCTACTCTGTAGAAATGTCATTGATTTGGCAGTGCCTTGCTATACATCACTGAAAATTGCCTCTGCAATACATCAATCAGGCTCTCTAATACATTTTAGTTGAAAGTTATTTTCAAATTTGTGCTGCGCTACCACCACGAAATGGTCTACACCTGTAAATAATGTCACACGATGTGTAATATACTCTGTGTGCCTGGCTCAGTAGCAAGCATGATAACAACAAGGCAACCACACACTCACATATGAGCTCCAGACCAATGTGAGTAAAGCAGAAGAGAAGGTTATATTAGACAAACATAAAATGCTGTAACAGAACACATTCGTCAAAAATACTACCTTAATAGACAAATATTAGAATTGGTGACGTTTTGGGCAACGGCCCTTCATAAACAGACAGTCTAGAGAGAGATAGCGTTAAGACGGGTTGGGGACCACATTAAGCACCCTGGGGCCTGATGAGAATTATATTTGAAATGTTTTCTGACGACCAGATTTTATATGGGCGTTGTAACTATTACATATTTAACAAACATTCTAATAATCTAAACGAGAGAACCGGTGCATTCTAGATTAACGAAAGCGGAGTACGAATAGTGACGAATTCAGAGTACCTTAGATGTGGAAACAAACTGAGCCACACGCTCGTGACGACCCAGTGCAAATGTGTGGCTTCTTTAAAATAAAATAAAGCTGATTAATTTGTGATTATTCAGTTGAGCACAAGACAAATAAGTATGCGCTCAGCATTACGATGTAATTTCACCTAAAGCTTATTCAGATCGGTTGTGTTTTTCCGCATTTAGCTTGTTAATCAGGCAACAAAATAATAAAACACATATTGCGCGACAGCAGAAGTGGTAAATACAAGATTCCATTCCACAGTTATAATATTTGTTTAAAAAAAAAAAGGCATTTTCCCAACAATTATCAGCCTAGCGAGGGAGAGGCGTGCAGCCTGTGATGAACAGAAGGTGCGACTATTGGTTCTCTGCGCTGGATGGAACGCGAAGCGCATTGATTGGGAAGCGAGCAGCGTCCGTTTATTGGCTCGTTGCGATCGGGGACGGCTCAGCCCACAACTAGATCGGAGAGGCCTGTGGCTACAGGTGGCATCGAGCACCGTTATCTCGTATTTTATTATTCTGAAAGCGCGCGTGAGATTCACGACTGTGCTGCTGCAGCGCAGCAAACACGCTAAACGCTCGACAGCGTGCTGAGCACGCTAAACATTATTACACTGTTGTAATGAAATTCGATGAAGGACAAAAATCCAATTGATCAGTTTCGTCCCATCGTCCGTGGTGAAAACTTTTTATCCATAACCTATTTTCCACAATAATACATAGCATACGATACACTTATCACGATGACGACTCTTATCTGTTAAAATAAAATAACAACAACAGGAAAACCTTCACGGCCCTGTAATCTGTTCGTGTTATCTGCGGTCAATGAATGCGAATAACACGCGAACGGACACAGGCTTCGATAAGCAATGCACATCCAAGACAATTGTGACGAATGTAAAAGCCATTACATGTCGCGACGCCCAACCAACGACCAGGCGCCGTTGTTTATGAAAAGTGCAGCTTGTGGAATCGCAGCATTGAACACACTAGATGAAATGTCCAAGACATGCAATTGTGGCAGGGATCTCTCTCTCTTCGGAGACTGCCGCCCTTCCACGAAGTTGTATTGTTGTTAACAATCGCTGAGAGATGACGAGCCAAGTTAGACCTCCAAACAGGATTTGAACTCATGGTTCAGTTATGGGGCATTAATTAATTGCTCTGCCAAATTGTATAGAGTATTACATTTCACTGAGAATTGCTCTCAATAGCCGTTCTATCAGCATAGCTGTGTCGAGAGTTCCTTCTACCTCCTTAAGATATCTCGCCTGCCATATCGGAGGCATCTTCAGGGGTTGCTGAGTGGTTTAGCTGAAACGTGTTGTCTTATGTAGGATTTCAAGGCTCGACGCATGATAGTTGCTTTTCAATGTTGTTCTTTCGAAATAGCCGTGTCGTGAAGGAGAGGCAGGCAGCACTCAACACGGCGATCCGGAAAGAACAGCTTTGAAAGTGTGCTCTGTGCTCTGTTCTGAAATGCTCCCGACTGAATGTGATGGTGAGTGCGTAGATGCCACACCTCACAATAATGAAGTGCTCCATCAGTCCGGCTTTCAGGCCAGTCACTCCCCTGCCGTTGACAAACTCACCGTAGTGCATGTAGGTATTTGCCTTGGCCGGGTCGAGGTCTATGGCTTTCAGGAAGAGTCTCTCCGCCTCCGCTTTTCGATTCTAAAAGCAAAGTGACGTACAAGCAAACGGTAGTGACACATCACCCGACCTTTGATGGGTTTTAGTAGCTGCGTTTGAGATTTCAACAGCAGAACAAGATATTCCAATTCTGTTTACAAGAGTTTAGCATTTTGACCTTTAGGTGCCTGGATTTTTGCATTACGTCGAGTCACCAGGACGCGCTTCCTAAATTCAGGTGTACTCTGCTGGCTTTAAAAGGTATTTACTTGATGGCACTATTACCAAGTGCTCTCAGAACACATCTCGAGCATCCTGTTAACGGGTACTTAGGAATGTGGGTGGTGTTTGCTAGAGCAGACAACAGGAAGGATAATGAAGTCAATTCACTCCCTGTTAAGGCCTAGAGAAAAAATACGGGACAACAATATTGACATGTACAGTACAATGTATCAACAGTAAGTCGATTTCCACGTCTCGTATGGTGGAGTAAATTTTAGATTCTTGAACATCTTCCAAAACATCTGGCCAGCACGAAAGAGTTAGCAACATACCCTTTCGAGGGGCTCTCTAGTATGCCCTCTAACAGCAGTCTTTCCACCAGCAGTGGAGTGAGCAAATTATTGCAGGCACCCGAGCCGGGATTCGAACCGGGGAATTCTTGCTCTGAGGTGGCAACGCTACTCACCACGCAACCGTGCCGCCCCTTTGATAATATTGCTAAAATATTACTAAAACAATTAGCAATGGAATGCCACCTTTAGATTTTATTTTTTATGAAAATGTTAAAATGTCAAAGGTGTCAACACACAACCTTCAATGCTTAAACCAAATTATTTAAAGCAGGCAAAAATGGTCCATTAACGAGACAAAGTGTTCAAAAGATTATTACAGTGTAACTTAGCTAAGTACATGTCATGATTTCTTAAGGTCTGACCAATTCCCCTGTACAGCTGAACGTAATTACCATCATCCTAATGCATACTGGCACGATATTCATTCGTGGAAAATGGACCCTGTGTGCATGGTCGAAATATAAAAGATTGATGTAGGCTAGGGTTGGTAATTTACTGTTTAATTATGGAGCTCTATGAAAGCTGTAAAGGTATGATGATTGCAAAAAAGGAAATCATCAGGCAAGCACAATGTGGCTCTGAGGGTTGGGTGATAACAGTTCAGATTAAAAGATAATTCAGCCTGGGCAGAAAAACACCTGCCTCAGCCCTGCTGTTGGTAAATTTCAATTTGATCATTTTGTTTTCACAATGAGATGGATGAAAAGTTTAAAGTGGGTGCTGCATCATAATATAAATCAAAACGCATGGCTTTACATAGAAACTCCGCAGCGAATCCTTGTTTTACATGATTGCAGGTACAAGCCCATTGAGATACAACGTCCCAACAAATATGAAACGGAAACTCCGATTGAGACATAACAGCCCGTTACACTAAAACGTCATTTTTTATAACGCGGGTTTAACAGACCAATTTTCAGGGTCATGACCAGAGTTGTGCTTTAAATAGATGTTTAGATAGAGAGCTGTTTATTATTACAGCAGAAAACACCCAGTGAGCTTGCAAGCTATTTGCAAGATTCCTGCAACAAAACAAACAGGCGAATTGACCAAAAGTCAATTAATATTCCCAAAAACTGGAAAATGAACTGTGTGCAAAACCAGAACTAAAAAACAAACCTAAACCAAGCTACACAGTCAGGACTTGTGGTATTAGCAGAGACATCAACAATAGCCTTATATCCATCTCGTGGCTTGCGCCTTGACTTCTCTCTGGCAGTATTATAGAGTCTGGAAGTCCATCCATCCATCATCCATTGTCAGAAACCGCTTAATCCTGTGCAGGGTCGCAGCGAGCCGGAGCCTATCCCGGCAGACACATGGGCGCAGGGCAGGGCTATGCCCAGGATGGGACGCCAGTCCATCACAGGAGTCTGGAAGTATCCTCGGGTTTTTGGAGGGGCGCTGGTTTCACGATGGCAGTACCGTGGCCGAGAGCAGCTTGGCATAGGTGAGGTGAGCGGGCACGTGATCCGGCTTGGAGAGCAGAGACTCCTGGTACCAGTGCTCAGCTTCTGTCAGCCGCCCCAGGCGTGTGTGAGCTTCACCTGTGTACGCGGAAGACACATCCACCCCACGGCCCCTACTTAGTCATAATAATGATGCACAAATAATGCATTGCATTTACAAATCACCATTATACAAGGCAGTCTATACAAGGGGCAAGTATTGTGAGCAAGCATCTGTTTATGCTGGCATGGCATGGGTGGGAATACACAGCATCACATTGTCGTTGTGGAACATTATGGGATAAAGCCTTTTTAAGGCAGAAGTTGGGAAAGCAGGCTGTTTATTCTCAGCATCGACCGTAACATGTTCAAGGACCGTACAGGAGGTCAAAACACTTCTCTTTCTGCTTACCCCGTGCCACTGCTTCACTTTGTAATTCCCTCCTATCATTTTTTTTCCCAAGCTCTTATAACCTTGCTTAAATCAATAAACGTGTAAACTCTTATCCATTACAGCCCTGATAGTGCTGTTTGTTGCTGGTCGCTTGATCTTTTGGCCCTTTGGGCCTATGCACAGCGACTGTGTTTTAAAAAAAAAACACGAACAAATCTATTTGTGTGCGACGCATAAATAAAACATATTTTTTAGTCCGTCGCGTTTACTTAAACAAAATGTTGAATAATATCGGTCTTGAAAGCTAATAGGCCAACGCGCTAAACAATATATTTTTCCTGCGTACAGAAACAGAACCAAACACGGAGTACTAATTTGAGGTTGAGTTGATCTAGAGTAAGCCCAGAAGAGGTTCAGATGCCCCTGTTTCTGATGGACACAGCCAGGAGTTGAGCCCAGTGAGCGACTAACGACGATGCTACGGCTCTCAATTCACATGTACAGTATATGCAAACTCACAAGGAAAAAAAATACATTTTCTGGCAGCATTTCAACCTTTCTCAATAAAATTTATCCTGGCCAGATACAATCTGATGTCTATATTACATGGACTTTTGACATTTCCAAAGTAAGTCAGTTGTCAGGTTTTAAACAAACCGTGACACTAACACACATTTGCTTACATTTGTTAACATCGTCAAACATTTATATATATAAAACTTGCTTTTCAGAACACAGAATGCTTTGGATATTTGCTGTAACAATGACACGGTGTCTAGGAATCCAACCACAGAGCCTAAACTGGCTCAGCTGCAAAATAAATGACCACCAAGCTATCAAATTGACCAGCGCAATAAGGACCGTTAGCGGCATGGCACGTAAACGGGTGGTTTGGCCAGCCACATGCTTAAGCATTTTGCCAACTCAGAGCTGGTACTCACACAGTACCAAACACTCATTCTATAAAAGACGGACAAAATGACACGTCAGTTGGTTACAAATAGCAAACGGCAATTAAGCATATGGACTAGGAATATCAGTAAATTGACGGAGCATATCACACTCCTTAATTCACATTAACATATATGCACGGATGCATATATGTTGGACCATATGTAAACATATCCCTAGCATACAAGCACAGGGATGGTGATAGGCACAAGCGTTCACAGACACATAGGGGCACGACGTGCATCGGCAGTTGAACGGGTGAACATAAAACCACACTGCAGTGCGTGTGAAAAAT
Organism: Geotria australis; assembly: GCA_036362915.1. Classification (NCBI taxonomy): domain Eukaryota; kingdom Metazoa; phylum Chordata; class Hyperoartia; order Petromyzontiformes; family Geotriidae; genus Geotria; species Geotria australis. The sequence continues at coordinate 4,587,540 of JAZEWU010000011.1, read as the reverse complement.
GTGCCGTTTTGTCTGCCTGGTCTGAATTGCATATGCACACGTGTGCACGCGCGCCTCGCTACGCACATTAACCGGCACGGACTTAAATGCCACAGAAATGTGTTCCTAAAAGCACCGCATTCTCAGCTTTTAAGTAACACAATTTTGCACGGTCTGTTGGCTTAAATTTAACCACTTTACTGTAAGGGGTGGGAGAGTGAGTGCGAACGAGGCAAGGCAAAGCCTATAAAGGCGAATTTCCATTTCAATTTACTGTATCTGGCAATCCATCCAATATGTGCTCATTCGGCGCTGAAAAAAGGTCACAAGTGGGCAATGAGCCGCCGAGGTTAGACACACATGTAAAACACAACACAGAAAATAGCAGCAGCGTGTAATGCACCGATTGGATAATGCGTGCATGCATGGTGGGGGTGGGAGTCTGATAATAAATTATTCCATTGGAAACAGAAGTAAACACTTGCACCAGCACCAGCCGTTGGGCAGCAGGTGATATTGAGCCACACATACGCATGCAGGTATGTGCATTGGGAAGTTTGCAGAGGAGTTTTCAGTTCGTAGCCTCGAGACATTGCCAGTTGAGCTGTTTGGATGCGAGTTACTCAGCGTGGCTTGTCCGTGGATGGGGACCACCAACGCTCTCGCAGCATCATATGATCCTGTTGCAGGAGGTGATGCTCGTTGCGCAGCAGGAATCACACTAAGGAGCTATATTTTACATATCAACTCTACGTTCACCCTGCAGGGATTTAACCAACACTGCTAATTTACGCGCATTCATAATCTTTCTAGGGCATCTAGGCTATCTAACGATACAGTACGTAGGGCTACAAATCCCCACAGAGGCGGCCGTGTGGTTGAAGGAGCTGATGCCATTTGTGAAAATTGCTCCGGCACGCTGAAAATCCTGAATGTGTATCTGGACATCCAGTTGATTATTTGGTTATTTCCAGAAAACGAGCGAGCACACACAGCTCGTTTTCTCCAACATATCGACGGGTGCACTACACTTACACACTCTTTTCACATGACCTAAACTCATAAACAGAACTTCACTATGAATGAATACATTGTAAACTGATGTGTATAACGACGGGTCCCCCGGGAGATACTGAAGCCAAAGATATGCATAACATTAACTCAACACATTCGTCAACTACATTACCCTATAGAAGAAAAAATATGAAATGGGCAACGTTTTGGGCAATCGCCCTGCTTCATAACAAGGAGAAAGGCCATTGCTCAAAAGAAAGGGCATTACCCAAAACATTGTCGATTGCGAATGATGTTTCCTTTACGGCAGAAATAATAATGATGGAATGTGTGTTATTTGTCCTTGTGTGCTACTACCAATGCAGCATTAGAAACAAATAAGATATGGGTATGCTTCCCGCTATTCAGCAGAAGCACTCACCACTAATTGGTGGAACATTATAATAGAGCGATGATTGTATTGAGTCGGTGTGCACAGCTGCTATATTGCAATGCAAACATTATCAGCTGCTGTGCGAAGCTACTCATTCTTGGCATTCAGAAAAGACATATATATAATCTCCCACAGAAAATAAAGATCTACCCATAGGACATCTTAGTGAATGCTGGGGTTTTTTTGGTACTGAAAATGAGGTCTTGTTGAAATGTTTTTCTGCTTTTCCATACTGCGTGCGTTTTTCATCTGCTTTTGTAAAGGCCTTATAAGTGCTGAATTTTGATTGGACGCTATCAAAAATGCAGCAACGTCAGTCCATAAGACCTGAATTCCAACAGGCCTCAATGATCCACCATGAATCTTTAAATCCCTCGTATCTCGTGTGGCAAATGGAATTATTGTGAATACACACGTTGTCCTGCCACACTTCCATTACCTCTATTGGCCACAGCTGTGTTGGAGAATTTTAAAAATCCGTAACGGATTGCTTCGTGTGGTACAAGTGAGGTTGACAGAGCCTTTCCGCATGCACGTACGCATGCACACAGCCACACACGCCCGCGCACACGTAGACCTAGATACATGTAACACATGCATAATCGGCTGGAAGTTGGTAAACTTAACGCCACATTTTGGGAGGTCAACAAGAGCTCACCACTGAAAATGAGCATCACCCAGTGTGAATGTGACCATAAGGATAGTTTGACTTTTATATTTTAAGATAAACATATTTCATGACGTAATATTAGTATTGTTTCCATGTCATTCAGATACAAGACATCGGAAAAAACTCTGCTTCTTTGACATTTTAACAATTAAATCCGATTTTGATATTGATCGAGACTGTTACGAATAGCCCCACGAGTAACAACCCAGTCCGTCATACTCGTCTTCTGGGAAGATGAGTGGTTTGCTTTGTAGGCCTATTTGCCTCGCAAGCCCTCAAAACTGAGACTAAATAGAAAACATAAATGTAGACCTTTCTGTTGATTTGGAACCACTTTGAGATCATTATCTTGATACATCTGAAAGGCTAGTTTATCCCGAGAATGCATCTCAAATGTTAGCAATATTACTCGACTTCTGTCATAGAGGAATAAGCATGAGACTCATCCTGCTTAGACACATGAAGACGTAAAGTTTCCCTTAAACCAAATGTATCCAATCTTATCAGATCTCGTAAGCTAGCTGGACTTGAGCCTAACTGGTGCTTAGATGGTATGCGACCAGCACATGCCAGATGTTGTAGGTGTATGGTTGTAAGGTGGCCAGGAGATGGGAGTGCTGATTGTCATCCCCTCGCCACAATGCACACCACTCATTAATAGTATTGGCTAAATATTCAAATGAACCTTACTGAAAATATTCCTTTATGATGGTTGCTCTTCAGAGCTGTTCATTCGGGATAGCCGTGTCAAGCGATCTCCCTCTCTCCCTCGCGACGTTTCACCTCTCACGCTGAAAGCATCATCAACGCGTTGGAAGCATCATCATGAACCGAGCCGTGAAAACCTACATCAGATTCCTTTATGTCCTTAAAGAAGGGCCATGGACCGGAAATGCCACCTATTAAAGATGCCTATTAAAGGACACAGTGTTTCCATATATAGCTGGCGTCCGCGCCGTTTTCCGCCTCTCTTGATTCCCTGATGATGCTAGCTGTAATGCCAG
>JAZEWU010000011.1:4559769-4584331 GCA_036362915.1 Geotria australis | reverse complement strand
CCTAAACTCACAAACAGAACCTCACTGTGACACAGTGTTATTGATAAATATGTTGAGGTTTGTGTTGACCGTGGTTGTGCAGCACTGCCAATGCAGCACAACCGAATAATTAATGTAATATCTGACAGTGCATTGGTGAGGCTGTCCTGGGTAAATGTAATGTATATGCAAAGTATCACTGAGTCTCTAATGTTAGCAATATACATGAGCTCCATTAACATCATCGAAGAGATGGAATCCCTGAGCAGTTTGCATTCGGAACATGATGGGATGGTGGTACAGGTCTGGCGTTGTGGATGAAAGCCCCATCTGCCATGAAGCTGTCTGGTTTCTAGAGAATGCCTGCATTTCTTCTTTGGTGGGCTCCCCATAACATGCAAATTACACCCATTGCTGCTTCGCTTCTAGGAGCTGACAAGGTAATGTTCAAACGTGATAAGCGTGCAAATGCCAACGCTACTCCTGCCTTTTGACAACTCTTGCTATGGCTCATGAAATTGGTTTAGCAGTTGAGAGGAATTACTTAAACGAAAAAAAATCCACCAATGAACTAATTAACGTGCACGAAACATATATATAACAAAAAAACCCAAATGTTCAAGCGGCGCCGTTCACACTTGATGAATCCTGACATGCTGCGATGCTCCTCCACTAAGTGAGTTCTGAAATGTGTTTGCTTCATCACCTGACTGATAGTGCAATTGCAATTTGAGAAGAAAAAAAATCTCATAACATCTACTGATCAAATAATGTTATGCACATTAGCTTGCTCACAGTTGGCATGCTTGCAATTCAGTTCAAAGCCTAAGGTCTTGAAGCTCAACTTCAATCACCTATGCGAGACATGACACGGAACTTTGTTGGGACAAACATGATAAACAATACAGCCATTAAGCACGAGGCTTTTACAGACGGAGAAGGCGTGCGTTAGAAATACGTTATTGACAGAATCCGTCAACACTTCAGTGAAATGTTAAGAGTGAGAGGAGTCTCCTTGAGATCAAGACACCAAACAAGCAGCACTTAGAGGTATATCCGTACATTGCAATGACATCGCAGACACCTACCCATCATGTTGTACAGGCTCTGTGGTCCAAATTGCCGAGGCATCTTTTTCAGCGCTTCGTTGAAAACCTCAATTGCGTCCTACATACGCACAAACACACACGGAAACAAGCATTCGCACACAGATATACATTTTTGAACGCAACATTGCACGTGATTTATCATCATCATTGTCAGCCATGCTTAATCCACCGCAATGGAACAATTATACAATTGACGGTTGCTCTTCAGAGGTGTTCTTTCGGGATAGCCGTGTAGAGTGCTCTCCTTCTCACCCTCCCGACGTTTCGCCTCCCACGCCTTTAAAACGTCAGTCTGGCACAGCACGCGGCCATGTCACACCACCTGAATCCCTCGGTGTGGATTGGATACGTCCAAACACATATTTGCCCACACCCCACTCACACAGATGCCTCAGCCCTTGAGCTTGCATAAAACAAGATATCAAATAACCGAGGTACATGTATGGTTAACCTCGAAACGCATTTATTTTAAATAACCCAGTATTATTGATTTTCTTTTTCTTTCGTTGTTGACATGCCGTCCTCTTTGCGGCCCTTGTGCAGCGCTTTGTGACCTTCGGGTGAAAGGCGCTATATAAAATTATATTATTATTATAAAAAAACCCTGCATGCCTTCACCACAGCAAAATCACCCGTGATATTTTGTTTCCACGGACTTAAAACAATGCCAGAGCACCAACATTATATCATTGGAGCCAACTGCGCAAACCGTCAAATACAATGTTATATAACTCCAGGCCAAGGTAACTACTTTGGACTCACAGACGAACTGATGAGCAATTATTTTCACACAAGCCAGGGTATTCTGTGCTTGTGAATGCTTAGCAAATGATGTTGAGGCACAATCAACGTCGTATTTCTGCAAAATTAAAACGCTTGCAAAAAATAAATAATAATTCCACCTGTTCCAGCCAAAAATTACTGTGAAGACAAGCAAATGGCATAATTTATATGCACAGCCTCGTGAGCGTGTTACGTTGGAGAGATGGAGATGGCTAATTGGATAAGAAACTGCAGATGTTTTGTTCTGTGAATGTTGCCTATTGAAGGAATGTCACGGCTGTCTTCAGGGAATCCCTGATGGATGAAAGCTTTACTCTGTAATGGACAACGCTTGATATATAGCAGGGACAAGTAACAAACGCTTGAAGATCAGCATAGCAAAGAATAATGTTAAATATATTAGACATAAGAATTCAGTGGACGAAAAAAAACCAACACATTTGTCAATAACGATGTGGCCTTAAAAGGAAAAATAGGCAACGTTTCATGCCATGGCCCTTCTTCAGAGCACATATGCAAAGAGGCCACATAGATACTGCATATTACTATCCACTGTGCATGTCCCATTAAAAAGGGTCATTGCTCAAAACGTTGTCTATCATTTTCTTTAAATGCCAGTGTTGTTGAGGAATTTGTTGAGTGTGGTTTTGCTAACTGTGCTTGTGCAACGCTGCCAATGGTATATTTTCATTTTACTGCAAAACACAAACGCTTCTCTAGATGCTGTGTAAGTTTAGCATATGTCTTGAAGTAATGTAATACTATAGTATCTCAAGGTTAAGAAAATAAGCAATTTTCGCCGGTAATTCAGAAAATATGAAACACATTATTTAGTGATGCTGCTGTGCTGGTTAGTGGTGCACAAGCACTGATAACAAAAATAACATTAGCCAGCAACACTGCCTAAAAAAAGATCACGTATAGAATAGGCGACGTTTTGGGCCACAGAGTGCAAGCACTCAACACGCTGCTTCATACAAATTATTTTTACCATAAAACCTCGACTATAACACGCACCTATGTATAATATGCACCCCAAACTTTTAGTTTCATTACAAAATAGAAAAGCTATAATCCTATGTATAATACGCACCCATAAATATAAATTTGGTAAATTTGGTCACGTCTCTAGGCTTACAGCCGTAATTCACGGCACGATAGGAAACAAGACAGATCAAAGGCCCCGGCATGTACTATTATGTGCGCTGGAAATGTTTGAAGATGTCGATGACAGCGGATTCAGCGGATTCAACCATTAAATTACGGTGACTCTTGTGTTTGAGAATAAATAACTGCGAACACTTTTACCGGTAGTTTTAGCGGCACTTATAACCACTGTGAATTAGTTCAAATTAAAAAAATGTTCAGAAAAACAAGTAACCATAGGCACCCTCATTTTAAGATGACTTTCTGGTGGAAAATAGGTGCGTATTATAGTCGAAATGTTACGCTCAATATCGCTGCGCTGTGTGGGTTAACATAAAGTGAGGCTTCATCCACCCTGGTGTCTTTTGCCAAGTACTTTTGGCAGGAGTATCGATATTACTGAGGTATCTGAACGTTGTTCCAGCTGGGCACTGTACAGAACAAGCGGTATTCTTTTTACATTTTGGCTTTAAAATGAAATGTGTTCAAGCATGTAGGGGTGATTTCAAGCTTCAACGAATGTACTGCAAAGGGGCAAATGAGGAAGCTATAATTCACACTTCCACTGAGCACTGCAATTCCAAAGCATGTCATGTCGGTTTCTTAAACATTATTTTACAACTCATTTGTCATTACACTTGTTTACTGAGGATATCCTCGCTGAGTCTGACAACTCTTTTTCAGGAAGGTCCTGCCACGTTCTAGCAGTAGTGGGGGAGGGGTATTTGGTGGGATTTTACGTGTGCTATCCCATTTGATTAATTTGCAGATACATTTTTAGCACTGAAATATTTTGCCCAATTCCAGTTACAATTTATAGGTGATTTTTTTTTAGCTATGGAAATAAACCCGGAAAACCCAGTGGAAACCCATGTAGAACAGGGAGACACCAAACAACTCCACACAGAAAGGTGCTAATTCTGGAATCGAACCCAGGAGCCTCTGGCTGTGGTGCTCGGATGCTGGCTACGCATCCCCGTGCCGCCCGTGCGAATGATGGAGAGGAAAGTGCAGGAAACACGCCAGTGTGTTATTTTCATCTGAGAATGCAGCACCAGCAGCTAGAATATTACGGCTCTTGATTTGGTGCTGCCTTGAGAATTTGATAACATTACTCTACAGAATATGTGTTTAAGCAGATAAGATTGACTAAGCGATACAACTACTGCTAGAAAGCAACCATCAATCAATTCCCTTTATGTAAGCACACGAGCCCTTTGTGGATTACCTCTCTTGCATAACGTAGGTTTTCTCTCTTGCAAGAAACAATAATCTAATGAGCATTGGGTATTTCTAATACATCTCTGCAGCCTGTATCCTGTGATGGGAATCCCACATTAATTCGGAGTTTGGAAGTTTATCTATAGGGCAACCATTGAAGACTTTCCACAAAGACATTCATTTATCAACCCTGAAAAAGTGCACTACTGGCTGGAATTGCAAGTCAGGAATTTCAACTGTGAGTGATGCACAGTGTCTTGGCCATATGTGTAAAATCTTCTGAAACAAACAGCACACGGCCCGTGTTTTTCTCACAGTGTGAGTCTGAATGCATACATCACCATAGTCCAGACCAGGTGCCCAATGTGGACCAACCGACCTCTGTTCTGCAACTTACAAATAACTCAAGGAGATTTCTTCAAATGTGTAATCAACAGGAATTCAGGTTTACGATACGAACCATTTTTAACTCAGCCAATCATTTAAAGAAAAAAACATTGAATCTCTTTGTGCGACTCAATTTGCCTATTAAAATAAAGCTTTGGTCACACAATGTCCGTAACGTGCAAAACACGCATTTCTATAACAGGACGAATAAAACGCTTCCAACGCAGTATTACAATACTGCTGGAGAACGTGTCACCGCGAGCAAGGTTACGAACGCAAAGTGTGCCACGCTTCACCTGCAAGACGCAGATTAAATAACGCATGTTTTGTTTATGCCCATCGACTGCATACATGAGTACCCGTGACATCACTGTCTGCTGCTTTAATCACAAAGGGAATAATGCTGAAGGCAGCGGGGCTAACATCGTTACCTTCCTTTACTTAAAGGGTCGTGCACTCTGCGGCACGCGCACACCGCACACAAAATCATTCCGTTTGCGCTTTGCTCATCCCCCGTGTGTTGTTTTGCAATGTTAATGTGAATTCGACTGGCATCTCGTCATTCTGCTCTCTCGGCTCACTCGTGGGGCCTCAGTGAGTATGGACGGATGTCAAGGGCGGACGGTTTTGCTTTAGGCTGAAAAATCACCGCGGTTTTCACCCTCGCTATAAACCACCTCCGCTGAGGTTTTTTTTTGTATCACAAAGTGATTCTCTTGCCATAATACCAATATGTTTCCTGTTGCAATCGTTCGGCCCACATTCAAGGGATCTTTAGTTCTGAATTAAGGTCTTATATTCTCTCAGTATTGAACAACATAGTCGTTTGAAGGGATTAGAGCCTAAACACTAACTCTGATCTGTTCGTCATTACTGACATGTTACCCATTGAGGCCTAAACATCAAAAGGTTACAGGACTAGGATTGGTTCCGATCTCAAATCATTGCCAGTGGTAAAGTGTTTTTATATACTTACACTTTGTCAATCCACTGCTAGATGAAGCATTACTGTGGGGTTTGTACGTTTATGCAAGACAAGACATTGGAAACCATTGCGGAACACAAACCTAAATGTTATAATATTGGCGGTCTCTGTCCTATTGTCTAATACTGTACACTGGGCCAGATTCGCAGACTGACAAAACGCAGCACTTTGGAAATTTGCTGCATTGCTAGGGATGCAGACATCAGCATTATAAAAAAAAAACTTTAAAAAGCAACCATCACAAATGTCAATGAAGCACAGTGTTTCAACCGAGGTTCACAAATGCTGGATTGCATTTGTCTAGCTGGCACGTAATATCAAAAATCCAAAATTAAATCCACCATGAAAACAACAGCCCCAATGGGTGAGATAACAATTATCATGTATCTTCTTTTCTATTTAAACAGCATTGAGTTGTTCTCATTTATTTAAAAGGCATTTCCAAAGACTGAAAAGTTAAAAAAATACACCCATACCTCGTTATCCAAGAGGGATCCATTCTAGAAACCTTCGCGGATCGCACATTTTGCAAATAGCACCATGCCCCTTATATATGTATCAATTGGCCCTAAATATTGCACTAAAAACTATAACAAATACTTACACACACTGCATAATGCGGGAAAATCTACAAACAAAAGCTATTAGAACATGTGACGATACAAACGCTTTACCTGCGGCGGCAGAGTCTTTCTAACTCGGTAGCGTCTACTTGTCTCGTTAGAGTTACCGGTCTCGGTAGAGTCTACAGAGTTAAGGAGACACGACCCAAACTGGTAGACACTACAGGTCCTCGGGTGCAGCGTGTTAGGGTCTGTGGGCATTTGACCTCGCTCCCTCCCCTCCGCGCGGCAGAGGAATGCTGCTACGCTCACATACTATCATTCTTCTCGAGGAGCGGTGTAACATGCTCTGGTGTCTCAGCGAAACGTCACGAGTACGTGGATTCGCGAATCGAAAATTCGCCGATAACGACGTATGGGTGTAAATTTCGCTGAGGCACCACAGCATGTTAGGCCACTCCGCGAGACGTATGTATGTCGGTTTTCACGGCTCGATGCATCAGCATGCTCTTAACAGCCGCTCTCAAGAGGCATCTTCAGGCTCTGAAGATGCCTTCATGGTGGGAGGTGAAACGCCGCGACGGAGATAGGTGGAACGCTCACCACGGCCATTCAGGAGAAGTAGTTTTCAAGAGCAATTTTCAAACAAAATATGTTCCTTTTCATTAATACACCTATTCCTTTGTTAAATCGATGCTGAAATAGACAAATGCCAGTGATGTGAAATTGTCATCAGGACATTTAGTCAAATATGTTTTCCATCGTCATAGCAACAAAACAATAAAGGCTATGCATACATGCACAACCACGTTCATGCAAAAGCTTAAAACAGGCAAATTAATATTCAAACAGCGATGTTTTGTGCCAGTTCTATTATTTTGCCTGCTTTAAAATCTAGACTGTTACTCTTGATCACCACATCGCCACTTGACATTGTTTTGCAAAGACTTTATGTCCTGTTCTTTTAAAGCCAACATTAAAGCATTCAAAATAACTATCTGCCCTAAACTATGCTGTGGGGATTACGTTGATGGATTTTCATTTACTGTAATACGGTGAAGTCCATTGTATCCAAAAGAAATCATGCAATTTGACCGCCTGTGTTGGAGAGTGCTGCATTAATCACTGGGGAGACGGGTACCTAGTGCAATGTTGACACACCGCACTAGGTGCTCATTTAGGGCGAAGTCGACCTAGGGGAGGCCCACGACAGGTCACTGGTGTTGCCCGTGAGCGGGTATCAAAATCGAGTCGCCAGGTTTGTAGCCCGGCGCGCTTAACCACTGAGCTACCGCTCCCCCACGGAAAGCTCAAACACACGGACAAAGACCGGCTGTACGTTGGCGTGCTCAAGCAGAGTGCTGTGAGTTCAATCATCCCACGATCTCTTGACCCCAAGCAAACCTGTGCCCTGCACACCCCCCCCTCCCTTGCCTGTAACTGCTCCTGAAACATCAGCGCTGTCTGTGCCGGCTCCAGGAGCATCAATGCTTAGCGTCTGCCGCCTTTCAGGTGAAGTGATAGGGAACCACTTCTTGGAAATGCCATTTCTGGAGGCTGCCTTCACCAAACGCCCTTGCAATTGGCTCCAGCTGGTTTCACGGCTGGAGGCAGCTCCACGGAATGCGACTCGCGTAATACCTGCGGCCGGCCACTGCTGATCGTGCACTAACGAGTCATCAATCACGACCTAAATCCAGCTCAAAAGGCCGCTTTCCATTTGGCAACAGATGGGGTATCTCTCCGATGTTCAAGTTTATGGCTGGTTTTTATTAGGGAATATGTAACGTTGAAGATTTTTTTTTGTTCTATAACAGCCAGATTTTGCGTCGATGTTTCTGAATAAGAAAAGATTCACAGTCCTCGTTTTCATTATCAGCACCACTTCTCTATTTGGGGTAGAATCGAATCTTGGACCTTCTTGTGATGAGGTGGCAGTGCCTCTCACTGCGCCCCATGTCGCCCAGCTAAAAATAAACTGCATTATAACAAGTGCTCTGCACAGCAGTTGTTTCCGATTCACCTTTGCAATGTTTATCTTCCTTCGTTCACAAAATGTTCAGGCGATGGGTAGATATCTCCAACGAACGAGTTGAAACAAAGCGAAGGAGCATATGCTCGCCATGTCAAACAGTATGTCAAGGTTTTGTGAACCTTCAAACATTCCAAGAAAATATGTATAAAACCACATTAATATATCTAATGGTCTCTGACCCTGTTAATGGATTTTTATTAATTGACACTGTTTATTTTTAAGATTTCGATTTATCCGATTTTTAACATAATACAATTAAGCACACCACACAGTGTCAGCAGATGTATTGCTGATATTGAATATGTCGAACTCTAATTATATTTTTATGAGTCTAACATTAGGCACGGTCAACATTAGCAGGACCTTCAAAATGTCCAGCGAAAACAATATGTCAAGGTTTTGTGAACCTTCAAAACAGCTCTATTGGATTGTTCTGCCATAGCAGAAGCGATTAAGTGCTGGATATGGGTAATTTTAATCTTGTATTTTATATTCCAATGTTGTGCCTAACAGCACGATTTATCGTATGATTTGTGCTTTAACTTAAAATACAGTAGATTACATTTTTAATATGCTTCACAATTGTCTGGAACAACAAATATTGCATGCAGGATTGCACACAACCCATTACTGTGCATCGCAGGAAACACATGTTAATCCGTGAATTTAAAAAAATGTGTTAATGTAATGTCATGACAGGTTTCACGTAAAATGGTTTAGGTTTACAAAACATCGCAAACATGGTAACTTGCTGTGACATTTGAGATTACAACTGGGCTTAAATGTACACGCATATCCAAGTGTTAATTCAATAATTAAAATGTGCCGTAATGAGTGTCCAACTAAACATGTCAATTTATTTTTGAAGCAACACAAAAACACAGGGTTAGAGTTAAAGTATGTTGGCTCAATGAATACATGTATAGCCCTGGGGTTTGCTCGTCTACTGAGTCATACTCGAGGCCAGAAAATGTAAAGTGTTGGGCCTTGGGTCTATGCTTGCCAGACTTGGGATTTGCTGAAAAATATTTTTTACAGGCATATATTGCATAATTCACAATTGTATCTACAGGGTTTTTTTTTCTACTATGATTAAGGCTGCTTCGAATATACTGAAAGGTCGTGAAACTGGCAATCTTAAGAGCGGCAAAAATCTGCCAGCGTCCCCTAAGTTGACTACAAAAGCCTAACGAGAGGCTGCGGCGCGCGGCTGTGGCCGCGGCCCTACCTGGTGCAGGTCCTGCTCGTGCAGAACTTTGCCCAGGTTGTAGAGGCAGCTCGCCACCGACGTCATGTGCGCCTGCGGGTCCTTGAGGTGCTCGTCGGGAATGTCGGCGCAGGCCCGGAACACGACCTGCGCCTCGCCCGCCTTGCCCTGGCTCACGAGCACGATCCCCGTGTTGAGGTAGGCCGCTGGACGGTCCGCCCCGCCACCGTCACCGTCCGGCAGTGCACACAAGAAGTCACGAACAAAACACCCTCGTGAAAGACCGGCAAGGACCGCGAGGAGGCTTAACAGGCTGATGGTTGCTCCTCACAGCTGTTCTTTTGGGACAGCTCGGTCGAGCGGTCTTCCACTCTCTCTCTCCCTCGCGACGTTTTAATAATAATAATAATAATTTTACACTTATAAAGCGCACATATTCATTCAATGTCAAAGGTATTCATTCGACGAGAGAACGACTCAGAGGCGTAGCGAGTAAAGCGCAGAGAGGCGGAGGAGGCAGCCAGGCGGTTTGCCGGCGCCATATTGCCACACACTGCTTCATATATATTATGATGTTTTGCCTCCCATGTTGGAAGCAAGAGACCGATCGTTGCTCTTCGGAGCTGTTCTTCGGGATAGCCGTGTCGAGCGCTCTCCCTCTCTCTCTTGCGACGTTTCGCCTCTGAACAGCGACCATCATGAATCGAGCCGTGAAAACCTACGTCTTTAAGAGACTGTCGGGCCATGTGCCGTTGGTGAGCGCCCGTTGAAGGCCAACACGGCGCACCAGTGCTGATGTTTCCACACTGCACCAAGTACTCATCTGAGGCTGAGTCGTCCTAGGGGAGGCCCAGGACCAGTTAGGAAAACCATCAGCGGTGTTGGACGTAAGCGGGCGTTGACCGTGAGCGGCCAACACTCACACTTGCACTGAGTCGCAGGCTTTTGTGACAGACACATCGCCAGAAACGTGCCACGCAACAAAACACTCGCATGTACGAGCTGCCATTGCAATGATAAGTGGGTTTCATTAAAATACTCAGCATAATTTCTCTTGTAAAGAAAGCAATCATCATCTGTACGAACCTTGCACATTGCTTAAGGCAATTATGCCCATTTCCATTCTCAACAACAACAACAACAACAAAAAAGCCTCTTGTGACCGATATAGTTAATTTCATTTTCATGCTTGCGAGCACAGCACTTTAGACGAGCAAGAGGGAGTCATGATTTATGTAGCAACGAAGAACAAATGCAACGTCGTGCAACCTCAAAAGACGAGCCGTACATTCTTCAGGGATGCCACATTAAAGAGAGAGAGAGAGAGAGGAAATTACGGAGATATTCAAATGATTTCATCGTATATTTATCAGAGGCGCAGGGATGAAAGCGGATCCGTGAGTGTGCAGGAAGCGCAAACCAAGGCCACATGTACCGGTCGGCACACCCACGTCAAAAGCCGGCACAATGGCTCCGGAGCTCTTAAGCGGGTTTACATTCAAGGGACACAACACACTTAGGACACGTTACGAGTTGCTGGCTGAATCAATGAAAGGTCAGAGGCTGGAAAGCACTTACACTATTGTCCTGGAGCAGTCACTCCTGCAGTTTTTCAATTTTAGCCATGTATAACACGTTAAAATACGCGCGTTTCCCACTGTTTATAACGTTCCCTACCTGCAGAGTAGCTCGTCTGACTAATACTACGCTCCAGTAAAGACAGAGCACTGCAGTGTATGAATGAAGCACCGTTTAATATCGTCAATGGCAGTGCTTGTTTGCCCACTGGCAAGCTTGCTAAAATGCATATTTAGCCCCAGAGCCATCATATGGCTGTGAGGGACATCCCGACGGAATCCAGGGCACGGCATCAATACTCGGGTTAATGCGGGGGTCTTCTTATAGATCAATGGACAGCCGAGACCCCAGGGAAATAATCTCGGCTACCCGACCACAAGCCCATCGGTGTAACAGTGTAACAAAATACACGACAATGTTTACTGCGTGTACAAAAATACTGGAATCTGCGCGTTGAAATCTAGCGCGGCAGGCTAATGTAGTGATAGGTGTATTTATCTTTACGAGTTACTTCATAGTACAGTTTAATTCTTTCCCATGGCTTCTCAAATGGGAGGTTGCTCCTTGTCCTCTGCTGGCTCCGCTGCCTGAAATGCCCTCCACACCGCTGACACCTACCCACCCACCACCCTAATGAAGTCCAGGCTAAAGATCAATCTTTATCCTCGCTCTCCGATTGACTGCATCACCCAGTGTTCTTGCTACACCGATTTTCTCTTTGCCTCTGCCGTGCACTCTGTCCCTGCCCATTCTTCCCACCCCTGAGCAACATCTCCTCCGACTGTACTTATCCGAATTGTATGGTGTCACCGTGTGCAGCTGTGGGCTCAAACGTATCTTCATACAGCGCCGGAGCAAGAGCGGGATGTGTGCGGCGGGAGGGTGCCGCTAGCGCATAGACACACTGTTGAAAACTAAGCAAGCAGTGGCAGCAGATCTTTGATGAGGAGGTGCCAGTAAGCAGTGCCGGCGCAAGACGCAAGCCGGCTAAGCAAATGCCTAGGGCCCTTAGCAGCTCAAGGGCCCCTTATTCGCTTATTATTATTATTAATTCTGTTCAGAATAATATGCCTGGGGCCCCAAAACATGTTTCTGTTTAGGGCCCCAATGGGCTAGCTCTGGCACTGCCAGGCAGGCAGCGGAAAAACAGTGAAGGGCTGGGGGGTGGCGTGAACGAGAACGTGCAGCAATATGTACCGATGTAGGGCTTCGTGGCTCGAGTCATGATGGTTGCTCTTGAGAGCAGCTGATGATGCCTCCCACGTTGGATGCATCGTCAGATGCTTCCAACGTGAGAGGCGAAACGTCTCCAGGAAGAGAGGGAGAGCGCTCGACACAGCTATCCCAAAAGAACAGCTCTGAAGCAATATGTCTAGCTCCGGCTTTGTATTCTAATATATTCAGCCATGGTGTGTTGGTCCATGTTTGAGGATTCATGCCTCGGTACGTAGGACTTTGCGACGCAAACGGCCATTGCCTACTCTGCTGAGTCCATGCCCCGCTAGAATCTTGCCCAGATATTCTGCCACGATGCGTGTTTGTTGCGTCGCAGGAATCCCGTTATAATAAACATTTAACAATAAAACCGGGCTCGTGCCTCGAGACCCCAATTTATTCACACCACATGCAAATCCACATTTGTCATGATGTGCAGAATCACAAACACTCACAGGCCAGCGTTGGCCGTGCTCCGATGGCCAGCTTGTAGTAGTACAACGCTTCATTGAGTCTGTTCTCCTCCTGGAGCAGCAGGCCTCTGTGAATTAAAGCACAACAACAGCAATTTAGCAAACACACATTGCACGTAACACACTGCAGATTTTGGCCACGAGACGGTGAGGTTTTCGGTAATGCACGCCACCGCTTGACTCTAGCTGGGCCAATGAGCATTCAAGCGTGAAGTATCCGGTCTGTAGCCCACACTAACATTTACTGTACTGCTTTTCACGCAGCTTAACTCGAATATTTTTTTTTTTATACACGACAAAGTGAGGAGCACAGAAATCCTGGACAATCTCACAGTAGAGTCGCTGCTCCTTCGGATTGAGAGCAGCCAGTTGAGGTGCTTCGGGCATCTGCTAAGGATGCCCCCCGGAAGACTCCCCCCGGGAAGTCTACCAGGCGCGGCCCACTGGGCGGAGACCTAGAGGCCGACCCAGGACACGCTGAAGGGATTATATCCTTCGGCTGGCCTGGAAACGCCTGGGAATCCCCCAGGAAGAGCTGGAATCTGTTGCTGAGGAAAGGGATGTCTGGTCCACTCTCCTTGGACTGTTGTCACCGCGACCCTCACCAGGACAAGCGGTTTAGAAAATGGATGGATGGATGGAAAATTTTCTCATGAATACAGTTTATGAAGTTGATCAATTGTAAAGCTCAAGGGGGTATGGCTGTCGTAGATTATCGTAGGTATTGTATCGTGACGGGAGTGAGAGCCAAATTCTATTGGTAGGACCCCGCTTGTATTTGGATAATGGAAGCGCCATGACTTAGAAGTGTTGACTGTTTCGTCGATACAGGGGTATAGTGTTGGCTCGGCACTCGGATATCCTGCGCTCATTGGTTGGCATTTCCACGAAAGCATACCCACGTATTACCTGAGTTTATATATTGAAACTGATGCAGGTGGCCCCGTCGCTGAACCTAACTTCCTACAGCAAAAAGCACCCGGGTTCGAATCCCGGCTCGGGTGCCTTTCTGTGTGGTGTTAGCATGTTCTCCCCGTGTCCATGTGGGTTTTTGTCGGGCACTCCGGTTTCCTTCCACAGTCCAAAGACATGCTGCTGCATACGTTAATGGATCTGCTGAATAACTGGCGTCCCATCCGGGGTATAGCCTCGCCTTGCGCTCTGTGTCTGCCGGGATAGGCTCCAGATCACCGCACGTACCGATAAAGCGCCCCACGAGCCACGCTCCCTAATGGCGCTATACACAATCCGTTCACGTTTCACGGTGGGCGATATTAAATAGTTACGTTTTAAGTCGACTATTGAAGAAGGACAATCCCCAAATTGAGCATTCTCCGAGAACATTTCGAAATTGCCAAATACGCTCTCCGACGATGGCGACCGATGGCCTACTCTTGCGAACGACGTCAGGGACGCTGTGACGGTCACCGAAGCGCACCGCACCTGGTAACGTAGTTATACGCCGCAGTATTAACCAGGGCGGCCACTGGGTTCGAACCGTGAACCTCTGCAACGAGCGGCCGATGCGCCTCCACAATGCCACGTCGTCTCCCATTCACACACGTAGGTGCACACAAACATAAACGTTTCTATACGTGTGAAAATTGAGCTGTCCTCGCACACGCAATTCTCCTCTCGATCACACGCCCAGCCAGTGTGCATTTAACCTACATTTTTCATCAACACCCTGCTATTCAACCTGAACAAGTCGGCTGAGTCTCTATGGCTCCCTCATTGCCGAGCGTGTCAAATCAAGCGTCAAGAATGCTGGTGTTGAGATACGCGTGTTTTGCAGCAGCCACCTGGGCATAATGGATTTAATTTGCCCATCCCTCACCCCCTATTTCAACCGACTTTGAACTAATTTCGTTGCAGAGTAAAAGCTTTCCTCGTGAAAGCCTTTGAATCGAACAGAGTAAACACCATTTACATTTCACACTGAACTAATGCTCTTACGAAATTGCTGCAAATCACGCGACGATAATACGGTCGGAATTCTGGGAACAAACAGCAGCACCGACCGCTGGAGAGAACACAATACGCAAACTAAACACACCGTAGTGAAACGATGCAACTTTCATTTAAAACCAAATGAGGGGCCTTCATTAATATGAGTAATTATTGTTTCAATGCTATGTTTAACAAGATAAAAAATAAACTGGTTGCTTTTCATTTGTATGCATTGCTGTTCAGTATTCCTTAATAATAATAATAGTTTATAGAGCGCCTTTCACCGAGGGTCACAAAGCGCTGCACAAGTGCCGCGGAGAGAACGGCATGTCGACAACGACAAATAAAAACTAATAAAAACCAAAGCAACAAAAATTAAATGATTAAGGCTGCTTCGAATACACTGAAAGGTCGTTAAACAGTTAATATGAGGAATATACTACAGGGCATCGTTATTTTGAATATTTTCTGGTGGCTTTTATATAATATAATGTGTTTTTCTGTTACTGACGTCATAAGTACATTTACCAACCGATATGACAGTAAGTAAACTCAGGATATGCCAAGACTCGGGATAGCACTGGACTATGTTTAGAACCCAGTGTTTACTTCTGTTGTGCTTACAGATCTTTAATCAAAACCACGCCACCATGATTTAAGCATAACGTTCTGACCACTGCGTGAAATTGTCTATACAGCAGGCCTCCAATCGTAATGGAGGCAGGGTGGCTATGCAATGGTCATAACTGTGCCTTACAGAAAGTCCTGCCCGAGGCAGCTCGATTCCCGCCTCCGACGCCATTCTGTGTGGAGTTTGTGTGTTCTCCCCCTTTTCTGCGTGGGTTTCCTCCAGGTTCGCCGGTTTCCTCCCACAACTAAAAAAGACTCGGTAATTAATTGGCCAGTAACATCATAATATGTAGGACGCAGTGTCTGGCGGCTTGGTGCCGGTTGACCACGTGGCTGATTCTCCACGTCTCTGCGGTATTCCTCGCTCCTGAGTCGTTCCCTCTTCGAACGAATACCTTCGACATTGAATGAATATGTGCACATTGTAAAATGTATTTATATTATTACGATTATAATGTATATACGCGGTGTGGCGTGGATTACAGAATTAGCCTCTCCCAGAAGAGACCCGAGAAAAAAATTCAATTTTTAGCGAATTTCAGGATCACCGGTCCCTATAATTACAGGGGCAAGTCACCACACTCAGGCAATCTGCAAATTACACAAATATAAGAATTTGCAGGTTTTGGGAGTGAGGGTTTTTGACGTTGATATATATTCACACGTTACAGTATTAAAACAAACTATGCTTGCATAGACCCTCAAGAAAAGTGTTGCTATTAACACCTATTTAGGCCAACAAATACACACACACACATACTCGTGAATTTTTTTATATATATATATAAAAGCCCTGACATTTACTCCAGTAATCCTTTGGAAAGTAACCTTTTGTTTTGACTTTGCTTTAATGTGCCAAGAACAAGCTCTTGGAAAAGTTTCGCATTTTTCCCTTTGGCACCCACAGACCTGACTGGCTGACTGAACGCTCCTGCTGAGGTGCGGGCTGCTGAGCCGTCTTTAGGGAGTCCGACCTCGCACAGTCTATGACAAATATACGGCCGGGGCAATCATCCGCGGCTCACACTGGCTGCAACACACCGCAGCATTTCCACGGATGGCAGGGATAAAAGACTGTGAAGCGCCGCTCGTGTGTGAACGGTACAATATTCTCTATTGTATATATGCCAGATTTATATTTAGTTTGCTTAGGATTTTACTCGTTTCATTTTGCTTTTATGTTTCACTTTCGACGAATTTGTCATACGCTTCGGATAAACCTAATGTTTACAATGCATATTTTTGTTGCATAAAGGTACTGTTGAATTCGGCATGAGAGTCAAAGTGCATTAATAATAATTTTACCATTTATTATGTGGATTGGGGAGGCCTTCATCCACCAGTGGATTGACCGAGACTGATGATAATTACTTATTTTTTAGAGGAAATCTCAATGCTACAATTCATTACGGACACTGGAATTGCTTCTACTGTTTGCATTTTGCTCACCAGTATTGCTATTATAATATTTAGATGCTTTTGCCATTGATGTAGACACACATTTGCCTGGTCTCTCGAATTATGTGAGCACTACTCCTTTATCTTCCATGTATCTTCTATTACAACCGTGTAGGTGGTCACAGTCGTGCTGTACATCGCTTCAGTACATCTTCATTTTTGATGAGGCCCATTGAGCTAGGAATATACCTTTTCAATGGCAACCCCACCATATCCAATGATACGGTATCCAGTACTTTACATGGCAAGGGAGGGTTTACAGCGGTTGTATAAAACAAGCATTGAGCAATCCAAAGTAACACTATACATGACAATGGTGAGACGAAATCACATATATATGGCATTTAAATTGGAATTTAAACACGGCATGAATTACTGTTTCACTTCCTATTTTGAATAGCAGTCTTTCCAAAAATTGTAGTCTCACGTTCCAGTCACGATTGGCTTTACTGACGGCATTCACAAGTGTGTCAGTTGAAGCCATTAAGCAATTCCCTCAATGCAGATAAAAATGGCAGGGTTAGAACATTGAGATTCGTGACCAGTTCATTCCAGAATGGAGAATTCTGCGTGTGAAGAGGCTCCCAGAAAGTGGAACGCAAAGTCGGACATTGTGCCAATCAACAGATGGGAGAACACGAAAATACGTAAACCCCATTAGACTTGCTTACAACGTCCTGCAGTTATTATGACAACCAGTGGATACAATTTGATGCAACACAACAATTGACAAGAATAATGATGCTCACAAATAGAGAATTTACAAGTGAGACATTTCTGTTGTTGGATATGTACCTTTTGGAACACGCGAATAAAAAAAGGTGCATAAAAGAACATGTACACTATACCCATGGCAACTAATAAAATCGAATAGTAATGACAAATGTTACGTAAGTGAGAAATAAGCCTTGTAACAGTTACCAGTAAAAAATAACACGGCCGTATATCCAACGGTGAATAAATTGTAACTTTTAATGATGCATAAAATCACAGCCAGTCGATTCCCTCTTCCTCACATGTTCCTAACAGAAGTGTTGCTCATTACTATGCGGTTTTGTTTGGTGTCTGATTAAGCAGACAGACGTGTGCTTCAACTATTCATCAAAAGCCATCTGTGTACACAACTGCTCAAGCCAGTCCATGTGTTATTGAATGCTTAATCTGATCCAGCTGGGAGTCACTGTGGCTCAGTGCCTGACTCATAATCGGAAGGTTTTGAGTTTAAATCCCAGAAAGATGTTGATTTAGCCATCATCCCTTGGGGTGGTGGGGGCCGGTAAAATATGTAACTACTTTATTGTGGCGCGTTAACAGTGGCGTTTCTGTAATATAATGTTGGTGCTCTGGCATTGTTTTAAGTCCGTGGAAACAAAATATCACGGGTGATTTTGCTGTGGTGAAGGCATGCAGGGTTTTTTATAATAATAATAATATAATTTTATATAGCGCCTTTCACCCGAAGGTCACAAAGCGCTGCACAAGGGCCGCAAAGAGAACGGCATGTCAACAACGAAAGAAAAAAAAAATCAATAATACTGGGTTATTTTAAATAAATGCGTTTCGAGGGTAACCATACATGCACCTCGGTTATTTGATATCTTGTTTTATGAGCTTGCATATGAGCTTGCATAAAACAAGATATAAAATAACCGAGGTACATGTATGGTTAACCTCGAAACGCATTTATTTTAAATAACCCAGTATTTTTTTTTATTGATTATGCAAGCTCAGGGGATCAAGGTAGAAGCGTTCACGTCGCGATCCCTGTCAAGTAAAACTTTGTATTACCTGAAAATTCTACCAAACACTTTGAAGCCGAGCTGAAAGACAACGATGTCCAGAAGCTCAACAGATGCCAGAAGCCCCTCAGTCTGGAGCAAGAAGAGTGGTCAATGCCCGTCTTTAAGGCCAGCACTGACTATTATATCTCTAAATGTTGAAGGGCTGTCTGCAACTAAAGAAGAACTTGTTACAAAACTTGTGTAAAGAAATAGTAAACTGTCAAATAACCATCACGCTTCGAAGAATCGAAAAGAAGAAGAAGACTGGCTCAGGACCACCAATGCCAAATGCTTGCTAGAATATAGCTCCACATTTTAACTTAAATCTAATATATAATCTGAGGTGTTGCACCCTTTCAATTAACATCTGACTCAATAAAGGACACTTTTTTCCTGTTTACAAAGCTACACACAATTATAGAGAAGTTGGATACACAGCCTTAACCCCAGAATCTGCATCAAATGTGTTTGATATGAAATAGGTATGCATATCATCTGAAAGACAGTCCAAAGACATGCTGCTGCATAGGTTCATTGGCCTGCTGAGTAAATTGCCCCCGGTGCCCTGTGATGGACTGGCATCCTATCCTGGGTATGAAAATAATAATCTACTTTTGTAACGCGCGCATTTTCTCCGGGCGCGTTGCACCCGTTGATTCAGAGGCGCGGAGCCCTGCTCAGTCGGTTTGTTGTGAGTTGCTGAAGAGGTCACTTTTTAAGAGTTTTTTGAAGGCTGTGGGGGACTGTGTTTGACACAATAGGTGTGGCAGGCTGTTCCAGGTTGTGGGTGCCGCGACCGAGAATCGGCGTTTCGCGAAGGTTGTGCGTGAACGCGGTGTGTGGAGTAGGTGCTGTGATGAGCTGCGCAGAGTACGGGATTGTGTTGATGCGAGTGGCCGGAGTAGTGATGCGAGGTATTTAGGGTGTCCTGTACGGATAGCGCGCTGGCATATTATTGCAGTTTTGTAAGTGATGCGTTTGTGGATGGGTAGCCAGTGTAGAGTCTCCGCAGTCCCTCTAGACGAGTGAAAATGTTGTGTTTGTCAACTGTGCATTGAAAACCTAATGACATCATTGCACCGTCGCCCACACAGCAAGCGAGGATGGAAACTAGGGTGGTAGGGAACACCATTGGCCATGTTCGCCTCTAGGTCAATACGCGTTCACTTTTTACTTCTTTCCCATCGTCTGTTATAATTTCGAGAGTCTGTGGGAGTGGGCACCGGCCAAAGGCCCCATCTCACACAATTACCGCCCACACGAGCTCCTGTCTGGGGAGAAAAAAGCCGACCCAACAAAACGTCTTTGCGGGGCCTCAAGCCCTCAAGGGACCACTGTTCTGCAGTCTGTGCACATTCACAAATCTCCTCTCTTCCCACATCCAATTAGGCTCTCGCAAAGTTGCCGGTTTGTCCAGGCAATGGTCGAAAATCCACTTTGAAAGACATTAACAGCACCCATTTGAGCGGCGCGCTCAGTCATACTCTCACTGGAACCTGCCACAGAAAAGTACTGCCTGAAAGTGTTTGTTAAGCCAAGCTGTGATTGGAAAATACAAACTGAATCAATTTCTCTGACACTGCAGTTACTCAATAGGAACACTTATCGTAAATAACTGTTGTAAGTCGTTCCATTTCAATATAATTGCAGACTCCAAATTGAATATTAGCATTTTTGAAAGGGGCATTTAAATAAGTTTAACAGCAACCGCACTTTTTTTTATACTTGAGAAAAAATAATCTGAGGGGTTTTGCATTTTAAAGAGGTGTGGAACCATTTACATGCTGCCAACAATCACAAATGAAGGGTCGCTCTGACAAACACAAACACTCACCGTAGTGTGCTCTCACACTAGAAGGTCTCTCGCCATTCCACTCAGCCGTCTACGACTGCTGCCGAATCGCTTAAATGAAAGGTGTCCTTTTTCACCTGGGTCCTATTCTGTTATGACATGCTGAAGTACAGGGTGCACAAATAATTTTGTTCCACTTATACAGAATCGGGCTGCACGGTGGCGCGGTGAGTAGTGGTGCCACCTCACAGCAAGACGTCCATGGGTTCAAATCTGTGTGGAGTTTGCATGTTCTACCTGTGTCCAGTTTCCTCCCACAGTCCAAAAACATTCTGCTGCATAGGTTAACTAGCCTGCTGACTAAATTGCCTCGGTGCCCTGTGATGGACTGGCGTCGCATACTGGTTATAACCCTGCCTTGCACCCTGTGTCTGCTGGGATAGGCTTCGGCTCACCACAACCCTGTACAAGTTTAAGCGTTTTCTGATCATTAATGAATGAATACAAAAACCACTGGCAGATCTTTGTTGTAACTAATTGCTTGCGCACTGTACATGTACACTTAGAAGAGAGCCTGCGCCAGACACTCGTTTCACAAAAGTTTTGTAAGCGAAGTTTTGTAAGTGGAACTCGTGGAAATTTTCCATTCTCATTTCATGGCATGAATCGCTACTGTAACCTTTCACCAAGTTTCCAAAATCTGTGATTCGCCATTTATTTAAATATCAACTTTACGAATATTGAAATGTCTGGAAATGTGCACATGGGTACTAGTGATACAAGACTTTTTATGAATTGCTATTACGATGATATACTGTAAATTATAGTGTGCTATGATCAGCCGGGTTAGTTTCATTACATAGCAATGCATTTAACTGCCAACGGTTTATAGTAATACATGTGCCAAAAAGGAGCAGAATACGATGCAAATGTACGCAATGGCAGCACTTGCGATGTTTAACTTACATCTTGCTCTTTTAGAACAGTTAAGCTAAACAAATGAAAGGGTAGACATATAAACTCACAATTTGGCGTTTGTGCCAAGAATTTCTCGGCCAAGAGTATGAGAAATGAAATCTGGCTGATTCTAAAAACAGACTGCTTGCATATATTGTGCATACAACTCATCCTGCTTAATGTCACAACTCTTAAGGTCCCGTCACACAAAACACTGAGCAGAGGCAAGGCTGAGAGCATCAGAGGCAGGGGGCCTCAGCGCTTGGGACGCCTTGCTTTGGAGTGGGACTTCACCTGAGCGCTCCATCCCATCGGCACTTTCGCTGACAAATAAGCTCGCAGAAATGCCAGCGGCGGGCAGTTTGGGTAAAATGCCAGAGGCAGCTTTAGAGCCAGTCGTGTAATTTATCCATCTTCAGGTGCCCCGGCTGTGTGGCCATATATTTGCTGTTCACCGAGCACAGCTTTGCCTTTCATTTTCCACAATTGTCCCATCGTGAATGCAGCTAAAAATGTTAGACTGAAAACGCTGGTAGTCACACGCGGCAAAGGACTCTTCCGAGTCAGTGCTTTAGCAAATTTGACAAACGTGGGTCAGCGTTACCAGTCTCTTTTATAATCTTGCATTTAGCCGTACTGCTATATTACTATGCATATCACACAGTGGCATGAAGTTTCCCCATGTTACAATGGCTAACGTCACCTCGACCCCCATGGGAAGGGAATTTCACAACAGTTGTGTGATCCGTCAAACTGCCTTCACAGTGCTGGATTCCAGGCGAGAATAGCCTCCGCCGCCTGGCCGAGGCCTACGCTCACAGGCTTTAAGTGGCAGAGACGGTAGATGGATGGGTTTGTCGCACCCACCATGACAGAGACGGCAGATGGATGGGTTTGTGGCGAGGCAAGCCGTACAGCGGTGTGCGCGGGCTGGCACTCACAGGTTGTAGAGCATGTCGGCCATGTTCCCGCGGTGGTGCAGTGCGTTGCGGTAGGCGTGTTCCGCCTCTGCCACCTTGCCCTGGCTCTTGAGCACGTTCCCCAGGTTGCCCCAGGCTGCTCGCACACACGGCACACGGGGCGCTCTCTCTCTCTCTCGCTCTCTCTCTGTCCCCACCGCGTCCCACACCGCCCCACACCGCCAACCCACCGGCCGACATCCACACCGCAGGCCACTCTGCGGTGATTCGCGGTGAAAATCGACGAACGCCTCGATAACGCGCTCCGTCTAAGTGATATCAAACTCAGACGGTGATATGTCATCGTGCTCATCTCTCTATTGCTGGCCCGGAACCAGCGGCAGGGATTTCACATTAGTACGTTGATGGCCAGACTTCGCCCCCCCCCCCCCAAGGGCGTGTACAGGGTCAACACTGGTTCTGCATTGCCTATATTTATTGGAATATTTCACTTGCGGCACTGGTTCTGATATCACAACGCCCAATGAAGTACGGTAAATGTTATTGATGTGAAAATATATTCAATACGTGATCCCTGTGCATCCAATACAATTTGCGGCCGTCCACTGACATTTTCAATATATGCAGCTAGTGTTTATTGATGCTCTCTACAGCAGCTGCCTTCAATAGTGCAGTCATATGTGGATTATTCCTCTACACAGCGGTAATACGCTCTCAAGTCGTACGTGTTCTGTAACGCAAAATTAATTACTGTAAGTGAAATACCTCAATGATTATATGGATGTATTGATAGAAGTGTCTCATTATCAGCTTATCAGGCCAGGACTTCCCTTAAAAAAATATTTATTATATTACATTTTAAGTAAACATATTTAGCAGAGAATAAATGACATAATTAATCTCATAAGCTGTATTCCAAGATATCAGGTGATCAGATGTAATTCAATCTGATTAACCCACTTAGCATTCAATCCGAACAGACGAACTGGGATGTGAAGTCAAGATTACAACTGCTACACCATTTGCACACGGGCATCGATAGAATCAACAGGTTACAAAGTTATTTAATGGCCTACAAAACATTTTTAAGACAAGTAGGATTTTTTTACAATAAAACGAGACTTTATGTATTGTAAATTACTATTACTAAACTCTGATGGCATCGGTAATTGTTTGCAAATCTGTGAGTCAAGCTGGCTAATAAAACTGTATCATCATCATTACATTGACAAATGAAGCACCCACTAAATTGCTTATTTAACTTGGCCATATGTTTCAATCAAGATTTGAAAGAGCCGATGCCATAATTTGAAAGAGTTGGTCACTTGCACTAGAACATTACCCAAAACCAAAATGCGAAAGTTAAAGGGTACAACTAAATTTCCATAATAAACATAATGGTCTATAAATAATCAGAGTTATTTTCCAATCCTTTGTTTATAAGGTAAAGCATCTTTAGTGGGGTCAAGGCAGAAGCGTTCACGTCGCGATCCCTGTCAGGTAATACTTGGTATTGCCTGCAAATTCTACCAAACACTTCGAGGCCGAGCTAAAAGACAACGATGTCCAGAATCTGACCATCGTGCTTCGAAGAATCGCAAAGAAGAAGACCTGGCTATATAATGCCCAAAGATAAATGATCATCTTCATCATTGTCCGAAACCGCTTCATCCTGTACAGGGTTGCGGTGAGCTGGAGCCTATCTCAGCAGACACAGGGTGCAAGGCAGGAATATAACCAGGATGGGACACCAGTCCATCACAAGGCACCGGCGGCAATTTATTTCGCATTTAAATTAACCTAGGCAGCAGCATGTCTTTGGACTGTGGGAGGAAACCGGAGTGCCCGGCGAAAACCCACGCGGACACGGGGAGAACATGCAAACTCCACACAGGATAGCACCCTGGCCGGGATTCGCACCTGGGTCCTTCTTGCTGTGAGGCGACCGCTGCAGCCCACGCGTGGGAGCGCGTGGGCTGGAGCTCCCTGTGTTAATCATATTTATTTAGCTTTAATTTGTTGTACATTTGTCATTTTTCATCTGTTCCTTTTCTCTTCGGTTGGTGGTTCGTTTCATTGTAACTTTGGTGTTTGTTTTTGTTGTCTGCCATGCTCTTGTTGCTTTTTTGTCTGTTTTGTGCGGCCTACTCCTGGCCCAGTTCGTGTAAGTCCTGCCTTGCCTAGACTCGCCTCGTGTTGTTGCCCAGGTGTCGCGTGTGAAAGTTGTATTTTGTTGTGGGTGGCTGCGTTTTTCTTTGCTGTTGCGTGTGTCTTTGTCTTTGTTCTTGTGCTTCTTTGTTGATTGCTTGATTTGGATTGGCGTTGTTTCCCCCTCGTGTCTGTATCTCTGTCTTCCTGTCTCTGTGTCCCTATGTCTCCCCCTCCCTCCCTGT
>JAZEWU010000011.1:4531183-4549756 GCA_036362915.1 Geotria australis | reverse complement strand
CCATGATGGCTGCTCTTCAGAGCTGTTGTTTTGGGATAGCCGTGTCGCGCGATCTCCCTCTCTCCCCCGCCTGATGACCCTTCCAACGTGGCAGGCGAAACGTCGCGAGGGAGAGACGGAGATCGCTCTACACGGCTATCCCGAAAAAAAAGCTCTGAAAAGCAGCCACGATAATTAAAAGATTGGCTAAACAGAGGAGTTATATAGATCTGATAGACAGGGGCTCATTGTTGATTACCTCCGCACAAACATGGACAGTTGATAAAATAATTCCTTTTAAAGTTGCATTCATAAAGTCTGCGGCAAAAGCTGATGAGGGGTGAAGTGAGAAAATCTTTTGGTCATTGAATGAGTGATGTGGCACTGTTAAAATATTCATGATAGTTAATTGCTGTGGCGATCTGTGAACATGAGCAATGGGCTGAGTGATTGCGTTAATAATGCATGTCTATTAACTATTCACACTTCTGCTGACCATACTTTTGCATATTTGTACCGCTATGCGAGCGTATATAATTATTCCTGAGCATACCATGAAAATATAGCTTAAACAAAGCCATGTATCTTTTATCATCATCATTATTGTCAAGAACCGCTTAATCCTGTACAGGGTTGCGGTGGGCAGGAGCCTATCCCGGCAGACACAGGGTGCAAAGCAGGGTTATACACAGGATGGGATGCCAGTCCGTCACATGGTACCGAGAGCAATTTAGTCAACAGGCCAATTAACCTATGCAGTAGCATGTCTTTGGACTGTGGAAGGAAACCGGAGTGCCCGGCAAAACCCCACGCGGACACGGGGAGAACATGCAAACTCCACACAGGAAAGGCACCCGAGCCGGGATTCGAACCCGAGATCTTCTTGCGGTGAGGCAGCAGCGCTATTTATATTTTATGTACCTCTTAAATCAAAGTGTCACCCTGCTCAAATAGCTGTGGAGTCGTGGTAATCTTCATTGGTTTCCGAGCCTGTGGCAATGGACTGGCAGCCAAAAATGAAACATGCCCAAGAGGAAGACCTCCACATAGATGGAGTGGTGATATCAGTTCATGTGAAAAAGTGAGTTGATTCTGATGGTAAATGGTGATAATGTGGGGAGGCCTACTTGCCGATGCTTTATCTTTATAAAAAGTCCTAGAAACCAGCTTGATAGTTTATCAGACTGTGCCACATACAATTCAACCGTGAAAAAAATCAATTTAAAGTTTCTTATGTGTATCAGAGTGAGATGGAAAAAAACCAATAACACTACGGCACAAAAAAAAATGGTTTTAGTATTATTATATAATGTTATCTGCAGGAAGACAATAACGAGTTATCATTTAAATGACAACCGTGAGAAGATTCATAGTAAATACAAACCAAACATGGGTGCAGGCACACACACATTGCTAAAACAATTCCGTGTACAACTCTCTTCATTCCTTGGAGAAATATGATTGAAATGCTAGATATAAATTCACTTAAATATATTCAAACAAAAACACATCATGCCGATGCATTTTACGGCAGGAATTGTTATTGTGGTGTTTTTTTTACATATATATGGGTCATTAAACGTTATGGAATGATAACAATACTTTATACAGAAAGCTCCAATTAGCACCGAGTCTATGCTCGGGTGGGTACTGCATTTTCACTGTGTACAAGAGTTGGAAATCAGAATTTGGGAGGAATCGGCAATGCCTTGAGAAAAGCCATGGATCGGGGGATAATAATACAAAAAAATCAAATGGGAAGAAAGCAGCTCACTGCACTGTCATCTTCTGACCATTGTGCGGGCCAGCTCTATGGGATTGTTTTTCAATTCACCATCCCTCCAAATCTGGCATGAATCACACATTTGTATCTGGGAAATCCCAATGCTACTGTAGTGCCCTTGTGTAGCGCTCTGGCCGTGCCCTGGTGCAGTGCGCTTCTGGCCAGCCCCCGTTTGTCTCGGCTGTCAACGGCCGGGCCACTTTCGGCGAGATCGCCCGCAATGGGGAAACGCGTCGAAGGGGGGTTAAACCCCAACGCTCCCTGGTGAAGGGGTACACCAGGGGGGAGATGAGCGGTAGTACCCCGGAGCCGCACACGGCCGGAGCGGAACCCGCCACGGCGCATTTGGGAGAACTGCCATGCACGACCGGCGCGGGCATCAGCCACCGTTGCGGGGTGGATCGAGGATCAACCTACACGGATGCTTCTTGATACCGGAGCCACGGCATCGTTAATCAATGACGAGCATCGCCGAAGGTCGGGGATCCCGGACCACCACCTACAACAACCCGACCGGGAGTTGCGGCTCGCCAATGAGGCGAGTTTGCCTACTCGGGGCCAAGTAACGGCAAACGTACGAGTAGGCGCGAGGGCATGCGCACACCATTTCTGCGTTGCGCCAGAGTTATGCCACGAGTGTGTGTTGGGCACGGACGTGCTCGGCACGCTGCCACCATCCTGTTAGAAATTATGTTCAATTCTGTGAAATCCAGGCTAGGAATCATAACAATTACCCAGCTCCAGTTAACACGCCAGATAAGGTGCTTATCTTAAGTTACATTAAGCTACGAGAAGCCTCAGTCCAGCTTTAGGTAGCAATTGCCATTGATTTTAAACAGAGAAAAATCAATCCCAACATAATGAGGGCATGATAAAACTGTGAATGCCTCAGCGATTTGCTATTAAACCAAGTGATAAACTAAAAACCATCCCTTGTTTTATTTTTTCCGTATAAGCTATTACAGCAGGCGACGTTAACGAGTACCCGGTAACTTCACCACGGCGACACAGCGGCGGCGAGGTAGCCGGCATGACACTCGGTCACCGTTTTCTGAACCGTGCCGAATGCGGCCACTTCACGAAGGTTTTCATTTGAGGCTACCACGTAGGTTCGGCACGTTTAAATTCAGACTCCCAGGAAACATGCGACGTTGGGCACACGTTGGTGTGCGGTTGGAACCGTTCGACCGACGTTGACCCGACGTTCGATGTTTACTGCGCGGCTGCTGCTTCTACTGATGTTCAGCATGGTTGTCAATTCAGCTCAGATGAATCTGTACAGGTGGCATGGTGAGTAGCGCTGCCACCTCACAGCAAGAAGATTTCCCGGGTTCGAATCCCGGCTCGGGTGCCTTTCCTGTGTGGAGTTTGCATGTTCTCCCCGTGTCCGCGTGGGTTTTTGCCGGACACTCCGGTTTCCTCCCACAGTCGGGAGACATGCTGCTGCATTGGTTAATTGGCCTGCGGACTAAATTGCCCCCGGTACCCTGTGATTGACTGGCGTCCCATCCTGGGTATAGCCCTGTCTTGCGCCCTGTGTCTGCTGGGCTAGGCTCCGGCTCACTGCAACCCTGCAAAGGATTAGGCGGATTCTGACAATGAACGAATTAATGATTGTGTCCAATTCTCTACTTAAACGCACGCACTCACACATAATTGCACATGCATAGACACGCGCACATCCTTGACAGCTGGGTGAATGGTGACTCAGACGGCACAGGAGCTGTAGTAAGGAAAATTCAAGGTCTGGTTAGTCCTTGCTAAGCAGCACGAGTCTGTCTCCCAGCAGCGAATCGTACATCACTTACATTTCATTGCTGATGCATAAAAGGGTTCTGCAAAGCAAAGCCACGGGTGGTAAGAACATTTATCAAAGTGCAACAGACTACAACTTCACACATCACCACCGGTGTCTTTGTAATCCTGTTAATGACAATGTTTACGGAAGGCATGCCTTTTTCTAAGCACAGCAACCGTTTAGAAGGTAACTCTTGATTTGTTCTCGGGCTGTATACACAACAAAGTGCCTTTCACCAAATCACTCATGGGATCTCGGAAGCCCAGCACGTTAGAACTGGGACAGGGCTGGGTATCCAAGCAGGCACCACAGGCTGTCGTATGCTGCAGGCCTACACGGTGGGCAGCAACACTGAATGTTCCACCGCATTCATAAACTCCCAAGTCGATATTCTCCACCTTCACTAACAAGCGTAATGAAGTAGGGTCAAATAACTCCCAATACCTGCACACCGTGGGGAGTCCTTCATCCAGCAGTGGATGAGGAATGTGCCGGTTTCCAGGTTAACCTGGGTTGGCCCGTCGCCCTCGTAATGCTCTTCCTCCACCTATCCCTACACTATCCCTACACTACACGATACACTATAAAAACAAAGACAAAGATCCCCTGTGTCTGGAGAGGTTGGCGCCGGCTGACCGCCTGGCTGACTCCTCCCCTCTGCGGTTTCCTCGCTACGCCTCGGTCTCTGTCTCTCGTCCATGACCAGACGTGGAATTTGCGCTCGTTCTAAATTGTATTGTTCTTTATTATCTCACCACAGCCGCCAAGTCTGCACCTCCGTGTGCGTTCACCAGCGTGGAGTGTGTGTGTATGTGTGACATGTGCACACAGTTACATTGTTGGGACAGGAAGCCTCAACACATACCATGTAATTCAGTGGAAACAGTAACTCTGAAAGGTAATCTATATTTTACGGTGATTCTGTAAGCCCCTTAGATGTTTATAATCCAGGTCATTTATTTCATTGAAGATCTGTAAAATCTCACCCTGTGTGCATCTGTCTGTCTGCCTATGGGACATTCATACATATTTGATTCGATAACTGCAATCCACCTCCATTAAAGTGAACGGCATTCAGAGCACAGCCGGCAGAAACAAATTAACGGACCAGATTGAAATGTTGGCACGATTCCACTTTGTTTAATGTGAGTGATTTATATTGAATGAGGTGCCTCCACAGGGCAGGCTGGAGTGTCCGTCATTGAGAAGCGTTACATTGGCCGTTTGAATCTAAAGTGCATGTTTTGTTGTGTCGCAGGAATTCCGTAAAAAGCTTGCAAGCTCACTGGGTATTTTTCTGCTGTAATTATAGACATCTATCTATCATCTGTTAAATGCTGAACATGCATTACACAGTGAGATATCGTGAACATTTGTCATATTAAGAAGGTGTCCCAGTGCAAAGCAGCTTGATGTTACCCTTGTACACGCACAAAGTCAAAAGGCACGATTTAAATGTTGGTGCAGCCACATTTAAACAATTATCATTAGTATGAATCCATTTAACATCAGCTTGTAATATTAATAATCTAAAAAACAGAAAACTGCTCCCAAATTCTCCCAAAAAATCTTCACTATTTAAATCTGACACTCACGCCTAGTATATACCACTGTGGATGTTCCATAGAGTGAGACTGACTTTATTAGTCCCGTGGAGATCATGGGCGAGTGAGGCCTAGACAGGGATTTGAAATTGCAAACATCTGGCCCTATAGTGTCACATTAACATTTCTACGGATTCTCACAAATATGAATATGGCATATGAGTTGGCTGGGTGGTTCAGAGGTCTCATCACATCTGCACCTGGGAATAAATCAACCGCCAATGATGAAACTAATTTTTCAAAAAGTGACACGTGGCAGAGCATCACTACCCAAAAACGAATGTGTGAAACCTTTTCCTTAAATTAACCTATTCAAACTCCAAAGGCTAAAACGTGTATACGTATAAAATAGATCAATTTCATACGGTGAATTACAATTTACAATATATGAAGGAGCACCTCCTGGACTTGAGTGAGAGGGGACTATCGAAGCGACTCCAAAATTAGATTTGTAATGTCTCTTCCAGTGCCATTATCTGGCACAATGCGAGGCTCCACTGATTCGAGAATTACCGGAGCGTTTCTTTGTCAGATAAGAATACAGTCGTGGCCCCGCATAACGTCCGTTCGGGCAACGTCCGACTGTATATACATCCGTGGTCCCGTAGAGTTATGCAACGCAAATAAAATATAAATGGTGACAATGAAATAAGATATATGCGGTCCAATTTGCTCTTGGTCTAAATTCATCGGCACTGGTTGATATCCCTAAAGCTCTTCAACTGTAATCGTAGATTTATACACTGTGCACTTATTATGAAGTGAGACTACTGTTAGTACATGTGGCCACTTCCAAAACAACATGTTAACAAATATTGGCCAATCTTCAAAAATAAATGTCATCAATATTACATTTTCACGTTTTCACCCAAAACCTAATTTAATTTGCAGCTGCAAATTATCGGGAAGGATGGGGAGAATGTGTACAGGGGCTGGATAGGTGAACTACATATTTTGAATACATTTTTATTTAGCAGTTATATGCGTACCGCTTACAGAATCTTCAAACCACTAAAGCAACTGTCACACGGAACGTGCGGAAAATATTCCTGATAGGTGTAACAATCCACCGGAGCGTCATCACTCAGATCTACGCGCTCTCGTCCGAACGTGCATCACGAATCGAACGACACCGCTTCTTTCAAAGCGGTAGGATAATTTCCAGATGATTTAATCAGAGTTAATCAGAGCCTCTTCCAATAAAAACAGTTAAGAGTAACAATAAGAGTGGTTAGCGGAGGCAGCCAATGGGGAATTGCGAAGATTACGGACCGCACAGAGGCACGTGCCAGCTAAAACAAAGACAAGGAATGCTCTCCGTAACCCGAGGCTCTGCACCACGTGCATTTTCCAATGGCATCCTCTGCTTATGGAATAAAAAAAAAACCCCACACTCGGGTAGAATCGTGTCCCCTCCTGCCTGCTGTGACCTTACATGGAATGAGACCGGAACCTTTACAGGGAGATGTGAAAGGGGTTGAATTGCAGTGGGCAAAATGATATAACACAAGCTGATGTGCAATGTCTACGACCGTCTGCCCTGGAACATCCACGTGACATTTGCTGAGTTATGTGCGAGGCTTCAGAGCTCTTCGCCAAGGCTCGTTAGCTTTCATTGAGCAATTTAGAACACATATATTTATCATGAACACACTGGTCTATCGCGGCCTGATTTTCTCGGAGGCACTTGGATGTAATACGGCGCTTTTTTTATATCACCGGCACGCATCTCAAGCATAATTGTAATCAGTCTTCTGCTGAATATGATTAAAGTGTCTCGTGAAAGCTTTAACACAAAGGTGGTCAAGTGGCTGAGAGAGCTGATGCCCACAGTCAAAGCACTGAGCCTGAACGGCTAAGATGCTGGATTAATACCTAAGCAGCCATCTGTGATTAAACTATATTGTTTGGTGCGGACAAAAGCACACCATCTATCTTCAGTACAAACAAGGGAAGCTTCTTAACAGCATTAAAGTAGAAGACCACACGTTGTAACATTAGCAATTTAGCATAGCTATCGAGTCGTGGAGCCACCCACGGAGAAACGCGTATGGTCAACTTTTTTTTTAACACACAATATGTATCAATCTAAAACTGCAGAATTGCATCATGGGGCTGATGATGAAGTTGTCTGGAGTGGTAGTTCTTGTAATAAGCGCTATTCTCACCATGTCAGCCTTCGGTCTGCGAAAGCGGTGAAATTAGTTCGTGCACAAAGTAATTTCCGACAGAATTGGCAGAGCAGGGCTTAACAGGGAAAGCCGCATGAGGCTTGCTGCCGTGAAGCCCTTCGCGGGAGATTACCAAGGACCACACATTTGGTCGGAGAAGCAGCTGATTGCCAATTGTTAAATTAGTTCTGTCTCTCTCAGCTTTGAAGAAAAGATACGCGAGAATTGCTCTTAAAAGCTGTTCTTTCAAGATAGCCGTGTTAGGCGTTTCTCCTCTCTCCACCAAAGGGGAGATTAGAAACACTCTTAAGCGCAATTGTCATACATCGATCTGTGAATACCTACATCGATAATAAAGGGAAAATTGCCCAAAACTTTAGCCCACAGTTGAGTTTTTCATGAATTTGGCAAACACAGTTTCAGTTTGTTTCTGCCTACCAATGCTGATTCAGTGCTCCGGATTTTATTTTACGCATGCTCTGTTTTTAATAGTCTAAGCACAGCCACCAGTGACTGCACAAAAATGTGATTTTTGACTTTTAATTGCTGTTTTCCCGGCTTCAACTCCGACGGCTAAAACGTGTAAGTATCAGATGACTGACATTTAGCAAACCACCCTTCTAATAAAGAATGAAGCAGCACGGCCTAGAGCCAGGCAGTTGCAGTACATTATAATAACTGCTGAAGAAATTTCATTGCATTGTCTTGCGGGGTCACATTCCCCGCAGCGACGCGCTGGGCTCTGCTGTTTGTGAGAAGTTGTGAAACTCTGAAATCTCTGTAATGTTATGAGCAAAATTACCCATTGGTTATTTGATAGCACCTCTTGAGGTGAACTGGCATAGCGCTGTTTAATTATGTAAACCTAATGAGGCAATCAAAATGCACTTTCTATTCAAACTATAAATGATTACAAAGAAAATGTGAAACGGTACTATGCGGTACTAAACATAGATACTAATGACACGTATTATGTTAGTTTTAAATAGTTGCCTGATTTCACTGCCATTTAAAATTATGTAATCAGTAGTAATGCCAATGAATGCTGTAATTATTACATGGCCCTTAAGGGGAAAATAACCTGAAGGGAACCTGGTATTAATATAAACAGGCCTCCTGTGGGTATGAAACACACTCGTGCCTGGCTCTTAGACACCAGTATAAATTCCATGTGCACATGTGCAACAGCCAGGCGTGAACCTGGAGAAGAAGAGGTATAGTGGCATGTGCATCCAATATTTACACTTCCTCCACTAAACAGGAATTTTATAAACGTGTTGTCTGAATATAGTACATGGCTGACTGCCTAATACGGCAGACAATAATCCAGACAAGGCCATTCACATGTAGATATTTAATTCCCTGCAGGGATATGAAGAACGATCCCAATTTGGTGTCCCGATTTAAGTCATGACCTTGAATGCGACCAGCCACTGCATGCTTGGTATGAACGTAAAGGTGCAGCGCTGCATTCCCTGCTCGCAACACTGCTGTCAAGTGAGCCTCAACTTGAGAGAGCTCAAGTAGACCTTTGGACTACTCTTCCATCCTGGCCAGATATCCTGGCAGAGGTGGGAGTACCCACACTTGATACCTCACCACAGGCGACCCGCTGACCAACCAACTGTGGGGGTACCCATGCATACCGCTGAGTAGATAGAGGCATGGGGGAATTAAGAAGCCTGCCCATTTTGTCAACCTCCATGCCAGGAGATCGAACTGATGCTCTCTGCCTTGAAAATGCATTGCACTAATACACTGACAGCATCCCTTGGAATTCTATTATTTTACAGCCACTTCTAAATAAAACAAAAAACAAAACAATGTATAGCGATGTTTTTGCATATACTGGGGAGATGGTCCACTTGGGTTTACTGGTGTATTTAGGCCAGCCTTCAAACATTCAGCAGTCTCAGGAATACAAATGAAGACGTGTGTTCCGACTGTTTGCAAACACATGCAACGGGCAACCCCTGACTCTGCCAGCCTTGCGTGCCGCAGCATGAAGTAAACTACTCTGAGCGAGCAATAGAAACAACGCCATCGCCAATCACGGAAGAAACCTCATGTTTGTGTCTCATAGTCACGTTGCAAGATGCAGCTCCATATAAATCCCGCACAGGATCGAATGAAAAGCGCTGCTGATTCGCTTGCACCTACATTGTGCATGAATGTAGCCGTTTCAAAACACTGTCATGTGACGTGTCCAATAAATAATACAAGAAAGTGATAAATATTACCATAATTGGTATTCCTTTATTTATTCAGAAACCACCAAAGTGGTACTGTGGCAGTGCACTCAACTCGTAATCAGAAGCTTACATGTACGTTTCAAGTCACGGGCCAACTCAGCCCATCAGTCTGAAACATAATAGCATTTTCGTTA
This sequence comes from Geotria australis, assembly GCA_036362915.1. NCBI lineage: Eukaryota > Metazoa > Chordata > Hyperoartia > Petromyzontiformes > Geotriidae > Geotria > Geotria australis. The sequence continues at coordinate 4,540,035 of JAZEWU010000011.1, read as the reverse complement.
AAATTAACCGCTTGCCCTGGTGGGGGTCACGGTGGCAGCAGTCCAAGGAGAGTGGACCAGACATCCCTTTCCTCAGCAACAGATTCTAGCTCTTCCTGGGGGATTCCCAGGCGTTCCCAGGCCAGCCGAAGGATATAATCTCTCCAGAGTGTCCTGGGTCGGCCTCTAGGTCTCCGCCCAGTGGGCCGTGCCTGTTAGACTTCCCGGGGGAGAATTCCAGAGGGCATCCTTACCAGATGCCCGAACCACCTCAACTGGCTACTCTCAATCCGAAGAAGCAGTGGCTCTACTCTGAGGGTCTCCCGGATTTCTGTGCTCCTCACTTTTCCCCGTAAATTCACATATTCCAATTTGGCGTATTATAGCTTTCTATTTCAAGTACAGTTCCCAAATGCAAAGCGCTTTGTGACCCTCGGGTGAAAGGCGCTATATAAATTTGTATTATTGTATTATTATTATTGCAACGTACAATCTGGAAGTTAGTACTGCAATGTGATATCCAATAACAGCGAGTGCTATATTTGCAGCTCAGTGAATACGGCCATAATCACCGCAGCACGAGAACGGTTGCCCTGCAACACCATAGATGTTTACTCGCCGACATTTTCACTGGAGAACTTTAAGTTCAACAATGCAGCCTCCTGGGCGGCACGGTGGCATAGTGGGTAGCGCTGCCGCCTCACAGCAAGAAGGTCCCGAGTTCGAATCCGCGGCTCGGAGGCCTTTCTGTGTGGAGTTTGCATGTTCTCCCCGTGTCCGCGTGGGTTTTCGCCGGGCACTCCGGTTTCCTCCCACCATCCAAAGACATGCTGCTGCATAGGTTAATTGGCCTGCTGACTAAATTGCCCTAGGCGCCCTGTGATGAACTGGCTTCCCAACCTGGGTATAGCCCTGACTTGTGCCCTGTGTCTGCCGGGATAGGCTCCGGCTCATCGCAACCCTGCACAGTGTTAAATGGTTTCTGATAAAGCATGTGTCCCTCCGACTGGTCAAAGCAGTGCTTCTGTTCCAGTCAAAACATCTCTCTAAACAAAACACAGTACAGGCTGGCATATGTGCGTGCTATTAGGTGTGTGTGTTATGTCCCTTCAGTGATGCAATTAATACTCTGCCACAGCTGCACCACACGTATTCGCTTAGCGTGCAGAAGCACTTTAATGGTATCCGAATGTAACAGACCGTTGTTTCGGGGTCTGGGGACTTGCAAAGTCATTCACACAGATGCAGACTAATGAATAAACAATAGAGCCCCCCAGAGCAACATCGCAGGATATATTGTAATTAATTGCTGATAAGACCGATTACCATTACACTACCAAGGGAACGAGGAACATCGCAGGAGTGAAATTCAGCAGGACCGGAATAATCCGCGCTGAAATGATCGACACAAGTTGCGCAACTTGTGGGTTACCCGCGACTCTGTGCGTAATCAAGGGGACCGCGGATTCACTTGCGAGGCGTGCCAAACTCGTGCTCCGCACGTCGTTCGTGCATCAATCGAGTCGTGTGGCTCACTCCACTCTCGATCTACGGCACACCGTGACGAGTCCAGAACGTTCCGCGCTCGGCACACGGCGAGATATAGACGTGGTGGTTGGTGGTGGTGGGCGCTAAGGTGGAGCTGCAGAGGAAATGTGGAGGTGAGTAGCGCTGCCGCCTCACAGCAAGCAAGAAGGAACCCGGGTTCAAATCCCGGCTCGGGTGCCTTTCTGTGTGGAGTTTGCATGTTCTCCCCGTGTCCACGTGGGTTTTCCCCGGGCACTCCGGTTTCCTCCCACAATCCAAAGACATGATTGCTGCATGGGTTAATTGGCCTGGGGACTAAATTGCCCCCGGTGCCCTGTGATGGGCTGGCGTCCTGTCATGGGAATAGTCCTGCCTTGCAGGCTGTGTCTCCCGGGATAGGCTCCGGCTGACCGCGGCCCTGTGCAGGATTAAACGGTTCCTAACAATGATGATGATGATGATGATGTTACAGTTGGATATCAAATTAGACTTGGATATGAAGTCTAAAGTATCCTTCAATACAGACCCATATGGCAGTTTTAAACGGAGCCACTATCCTCTCTAATCGGTAATGCTTTTGCGGAATAACGAAACCGCGCGGCTAATTCGCTCGTTGCCTGCGATGAACCCCATAGGCGCAGACATCTTTTCGCAGATTACGGTAGTAACGTCCAGGCTGCGCACCTGATTACAGGGTCCACGACAGGGCCCCCCATTTCACGACAGGGCCCCCCATTTCACGACAGGGCCCCCCATTTCACGGAGGACCAGTGAAGTCCCGCCGTAGTGGGGGGGGTTTATTCCAGCTCCCCACCTCGCTTGCTATGACGTGATGAGCGTATTCATCTGCAGTGCACTTTACACCAGAGTGCACTCTGCATGCAAACGGAAAATAGGAGAATGTCAAAATTCCCCAAAGACGAGCGTAACGCGCTGCAAATAGCTGCGCTATTCCCACTTGCATGCACGCCACTCACCACTAATAATCAATTCGATGTTTCCACTTTACCTTGTCATGTCCCTGTGCTTTGATTTTCTAGCGATGCATTACTCCGGTAATTCACGAAGCCGTTAAGTGGGAGTTCTGTGTTTCCGTTTGTCTAAGGGGGCAAACTGATTCAACAAACAGGTAGTTTTACATATATAGTAGTTATACAGTGTTGTGGTCTGTCAGATATTTAGCATTCTGGACACGTTCCTCAAGATGAGTTAATTCCTTAAACGGCGGCTGTGTGTTTGTATGCAGTCGGTGCATTCAGGTAATTAAGCTAATTGCTTATCGGGTCAATCAGCTGACCTGCCTGCTAAGCTTTGGCAAATAGGACAGACCTGCGGATGGTGCCTTCCGCTGTGGTTTGTAAATTTTCTGTTGGGGTCTGCACAAGGACACTGACTAAATGAAAGGATGTATGCAAACGCAAAGATACGCAGACAACCATTTTATGTTTCCACAAACAGAGAGAATATGATTTTAGCCCATCAGCCTATTGGCTTTTTAGACCAATATTATCAAGCAGCATTTCTTTAACCAAGCAAACCGTGGAGCGGTTTTTACATTTTTTGTGTCTCTTTGGTAGAGTGAGCTTGCCAATTCCATGTGGTAATCATGTAGAATTTGTTTAACAAGCCTGAACATGCGGATTAGGCCCAGGTCAAAAAAGGTTCAGAGTTTGCCTGCATAAACAAATGCTGCTTTACGATATTGGATTGGAAAGGGAACAGGCCGAGCACAAAAAAAATGTATTTCCACGCGGAGACACAGAACTTGAGTCTGTTTATATTTTCCTTTCGCTGCAATACTCCACGCACGCATTGTTGTACATCAGTCTGTGTTAACTGTGCTATTTCTTTTAATTCATAAATTATACATGAAGACACAGTGCTGTGTGCTTTGTGTAACCCGCCGTGAGAGGAACACCAGGTAATTTATGCCGCTCCAATTAGAAAAGGCTAATTGAGCTTTGGTTTGCCTTTCAACGACAACATTGTTATTGTCTAAATTAGTGCCACAAATAAGCGTGTGGGTAATTAACATAAACACCCTCGCGAGCCACTGTCAGTAATGACACCGTGCAAGGCTGAGTCAACAATGATAGTGAGGATGGGCATGGATCGCTTAGGGACAAGCTGTAACGGAGTTTCCGTAAAACTCAAGATGGATATCGGGCATACAATAAATGATTCATCAGTGGTATTGACCACAATCGGATTTTTACCTTCATAGTTACATGCATTGCAACATCGATGTAACGATCATTTATTTACCGAAAGCAAATTGTCTGCGAATCTTAAATCGATGCTACTGGAGTGATGGGTAACGTACAGACGCAATATACGAGATGGGAAACAACACAGGTTAGACCAAAAACTGATTCGCAAATAGAAAATTGTGGACATGTCTATTCTGCAAAAGAAAGTTTTCAGTCAGTGCGTACAAATAGTTACGACATACAAACCAGAAACATGGACACTGCCAAAGAAAACAGAACAAGCAAGAACATATCCTGGAACTAGACTCAAAGAAATAGAAAGTGAAGCGTGTGGTTTGAAGGATGATGGAAATAAATTATAGTGAAAGCTGAAAACAGGAATTGCACTTGGGTCCGACATTGCTGAAATAGATCGTGAGCTGTATTAATGTAGGTTTTCACATCAGTACAGGCATGAATCAGAAGTCTGATGATGCCTCCAATGTTGGCAGGGGAAACGTCGCGAAAGAGAGAGGAGGAACGCTAAACACAGTGATCCCAAAATAGCAGCTCTTAAGAGCAATTAACAGATAATGGCCTATGGAGGAGAGAGCTGATGGCGGCCACAGGAGGGGACGTGCCCAAAACCGTGACCGCCACGGAGACGCAGCGAGACATTGCGTTCATGAGCAGAAGCGAGACAGATTGTGCCGTCAGAGTAACGCGAGGGATCGCGACCATGTGGAAAGGCCTTCTCCCAATAGTGGCGAAACGATGGCTCATGGTTGTCTATGCCCATCGCAGGGCACCGAGGGCTGTGGGAGGAAAGCAGAGTACCCGGCGAAAACCAAGGCCTCACCTCCCGACTCCGCTCCTAACATCGCACTAAAGCACTGCTCCGCCCAGTTCGCCGACATTATCACCAAACTAGCTAACGCAGCCTTCGTCACCGGAATTTTCCCATCTCAGTTAAAACTTGGACAAATCACACCACTTCTCAAGTCTCCAACACTGGACTCCGACGACCCCACAAACTAGCGCCCCATCACCAACCTTTCCACTTTCTCAAAAATCATCGAGCGCCTCATCCTAAAGCGCATACAAAACCACATCACATCCTCGCCCAATTTCAACACATTTCAATCAGCATACCGCATAGCACACTCAACCGAAACCGCACTCATCAAAATTCACTACTCCGGCCACTCGCATCAACACAATCCCGTACTCTGCGCAGCTCATCACGGCACCTACTCCACACACCGCGCTCACGTACAACCTTCGCGAAACGCCGATTCTCGGTCGCGGCACACACAACCTGGAACAGCCTGCCACACCTATTGCGTCAAACACAGTCCCCTACAGCCTTCAAAAAACTTTTAAAAAGTCACCTTTTCACCGACTCACAACAAACCGACTGAGCAGGGCTTCGCGCCTCCGAATCAACGGATGCAACGCGCCCGGAGAAAATGCGTGCGTTACAAAAGTAGAATATTATTATTACTATAAAACCCACGTGGACACGGAGAGAATTTTCCCGAGCCGGGAATCAAACCCAGGGGCCTCCTTTCTGCGAAGCGGCAGCGCTTCTCACGACGCCACCGTGCCGCCCCCTGTATTAAATCAAGCTTCTGATATGCGAACAAAATCGTGACAGATGACCTGGATTGGCCTTCTAAACATGTCCTGAAGTGTAAGTTATAAATGAGAAGCTCTGCGGCGAGGCGGTGCATCTCAGCGTGTGCCCTTGGGTACACGCTCATGCCCAAGTGCCTATTCGTCAGCACAGATTAAGGCACTGCCAGAGCTGTGGGTTTATGCACTTTTGTCAGCATGTGTGTGTGTGTGTATATCTTCGTGCTTGGGAGTCTTTATTCATTTAAGCCGTGTTCACATTTCACAGTGTATACTGACATACAAATAGTGACATTCCTGACATTCTTAAGATTCAGCTGGAATGCCTGCGGCTCAAAGATTCTAACCAGGAATTCTAAGTCTGAACCTGACAGAAATCCGCTCATATATTAGGATTCTGGTAAATGTTTGCCTAAAGCCTATTCTTACATGTGTATGGAGGGATTTTTTGATATGCCATCGATCACTGGAACATTCCTTGTCTCATTAGAATAGACCTGGCTTGTGAGATTTCTTCAGAAATATTTCAGAACTGCCAGAAGCTCCACATCACCATCACCGTTTGCGTCAGACGACCACTCCACCACCGTTATCAACCAACACCATCACAGCGAGCACGATCAGTAGGACCAACACCATCACTGCAGCGCTTTGCGACCTCTGGGTGAAAGGCGCATTAAAGATGTCATTATTATTATATTGGCGCGGCACGGTGGCGCGGTGAGTAGTGCTGCCGCCTCACAGCCGGGTTCGTATCCCGGCCCGGGTGCCTTTCTGTGTGGAGTTTGCATGTTGTCCCCGTGTCCGCGTGCAGTCCAAAGACATGCTGCTCTATAGGTGAATTGGCCTGCTGACTAAATTGCCTCCAGTGCCCTGTGATGGATTGGCATCTCATCCTGGGTATAGCCCTGCCTTGCGCCTTGCGTCTGCCGGAATAGGCTCCGGCTCATCGCAACCATTCACAGGCGAAGTGCACTTTGAGGCCCACGCGAAGTGTCGAAGGCTCGCTGACAGGAGGTAACGGCACAGACCCAAGTGCCAGGGGATGACTGCCCAAACTGCCCGGCAGATGCACCACCTGCGCTCCCCACCGTGCCAACACGCCGCGTTCCATCCGCCCGGCGCTCTGCCCGTCGCGCCCGTTACCTTGTAGAGCAGCGGCAGCAGCTCCCCGAGCGCGAGGCGGGAGTGCACGAGGAGGTCGTAGGCGGCGCACACGGCCAGCACCGTCACGCCCTGCTCCTTCCACAGCATGCTGCTCACGGCGCACAGCAGGCTGCAGCCCAGCCAGGCCCAGCGCCACCACCTCCTCCTGCGGCGCAGGCCGCCTGCACCGCCTGCGCCGCCTGCGCCGCCGCCGTCGCCAGAAGTCCCGTGGCTGCCGTGCGCGTTGCCATTGGCGTGGCGCTCCCGGCACGGGCCCCCCGCGCCGCCGTCCGGAGCTCCGGCGGCCGGGGATCGGTCGCGGCAGCCCGCGGCGGGTGGCGGGGCACCGTTGGCTCGCTGCTGCTGCTGCTGCTGGGGCTGGTGGTGGTGGTGGCGGTGGCTGCCGTGGTGGTTGTGGTGGTCGGAGAGCGGGCGCTCGGCGGCGTCGGGATGAGCGTCGCGGGCGCGGCAGTAGCGAGCGTAGGCCAGCAGCGAGAGCAGGAAGAAGAGGCCGGCGCCGACGTCGGCGCGGCCAACCACCCCGGCCACGGCCTCCGTGTGCACCGGGTGGACCGCGAACAGCAGGCCTGCGGGGGTCAAGGTAGAAGCGTTCACGTCGCGATCCCTGTCAAGGAATACTTGGTATTGCCTGCGAATTCTAACAAACGCTTCGAAGCCCAGGAGCTGAAAGACAACGATGTCCGGAAGCTGACCAACGCGCTTCGAAGAATCGCAAAGAAGAAGACGCAGGCCTGCACCACGCACCCACCGCGTACACAGTTCGCCCCCCTCCCGTGTTAGCCTCGAGACAGGCTGTTGGTCAAGTGCTGTGAGCGGGACACCTGTAAAAGGCTGAGGCAACCATGGGGAGGTTGTGAAAGGTCGAAATGATAATAGCAATTTATAGAGCGCCTTTCACCCGAGGGACACAAAGCGCTGCGCAAGGGCCGCGGAGAGAACGGCACGTCAACAACGAGAGAAAAAGCAACTAATAAAAACCAGAACAAAAAAGTGTCAGTGATTAAGGCGACTTGCCACCGATTTGCTCCGTGGCCAGGAAATGCAGACACACATTAGTGAGTTTCATTCAATACTTGAAAACACAAATATAAAGACTAATATCCACTGCTGGGCAAGTCCTTTTTGAGAGCGACCATTGAGGGAGTGATGGTGGCATTAATTATTCCCGCTTGTTACACACCTCCCTGACTGAGATGACGGGCTGGGACACCAAGTGTGCACCCTACCGTGCCAGATTGCGGAGTTCTAGCCACCCGGCGATCGGCTCGCTGTTGTGAGCGTCGCTCGTCCACCCTCTGTTGTTGTTGGAAGGCGACTGCCTCCAACTGCCCAGTCGCGTCCTTCACGAACCTCCTCCACAGCAGCACCGATCAGAGACACGCATGCGAATTCACGCGCAGCAGCGCTCAAAGGCTTCCGAGTCCACGGTTTTGCAGTATTTACCCCGATGCAAGCTGCTGTCACCATCACGAAACGAGCCGTGCAAAGCGTACGATGCCATCGCCAGAGGGCATTTAGGCGGGTTGATTCATTCCCATGGAGGCATTACAGTTCCCACACCGCTCCAACCCACAATCACAACACTCATTGCAGGCGTCATGGCTAAATGAATAGCAACAAATACTCGGCATTGACGTGAATGAGCAGAGCTTCGGACACATTAACTGGGGTTGATAATAATAATAATAATAATTTCGATTTATATAGCGCCTTTCACCCGAGGGTCACAAAGCGCTGCACAAGTACCGCGAAGAGGACGGCATGTCAACAACGAAATAAAAAAAACAAAGCAACAGAAAATAAACGATTAAGGCTACTTCGAATATATACTGAAAGGTCGTGAAACTGGCAATCTTAAGAGCGGCAAAGTTCTGCCAGCGTCCCCTAAGATGGCCGTCACTTCCTTGAAGACAAACACGGAGGGAGACAGGGAGGGAGGGTGAGCAACAGGGACAACGGTAGACTGGGTAGAGGTGCGAGTAAGCGCCCGCCGCCTCACAGCACAGAGGAAGTTCCATCCATCCATTTTCAGAAACCGCTCAATCCTGCACACAGGGCCGCGGTGAGCCGGAGCCCACCCCGGCAGACACAGGGCGCGAGGCAGGGCAACACCGCGGACGGGGCGCCAGTCCATCGCAGGGCGCCCGGGGAAACCCAGTCGGTACGCCAATTAACCTGGCAGCGTGTCTTTGGACGGTGGGAGGAAACCGGAGTGCCCGGCGGCGAAAACCCACGCGGACACGGGGAGAGAACATGCAGTTATGTTTGGATTCTCCCAAAGCAAATATCGCTTGATTTTATATTAAGTGGGGCTGCTACTGCTTGCACTCGAAATAATACATTCATCTATACATT
>JAZEWU010000011.1:4502054-4522212 GCA_036362915.1 Geotria australis | reverse complement strand
CCACACAGAAAGGCACCCCGAGCCGAGATTCGAACCCGGGACCTTCTTGCTGTGAGGCGGAAGCGCTACCCACTACGCCACCGTGCCGCCCCGGAGTAATCACATGTATGGGAAAAATACACAGCAACGGGGCAACCGACCGGCGATAAGCTTTGTTCCACGTTGGTGCGTTTTAAGCGACATGTGCATCGTGAGCTGTGCACGACCACGCGCGTAGGAACTCCAATTTGTCATTTTAATGTCAGGCATTCATCATGTGTGTCCTTCAATGACCTTAGCCGACTGAGCAGGATGTCATTTAGCAGTAAGTGCTTTAAACTGTGCAACCACAACTCAGCCTCATGCCCGTTTATCCCCTGACCGGTGTATGTCATTACGGAGTCACGTAAACAATTAAATACAGCCTTCCCCTCTCCTAACATCAGGACTGGAGCACCTGGCACACATGTTATAATAGTGTAATAAAGGGCCAGAGCCAGGGATATGATGATAAGTGGCAAAAAATCGGGTGAAAAACTGACTCCCCAGGTGTGTCTTATATGGAAATTAATAACACAGCGTGTGTCGTTAATGTGCGTTCATTGCCCGCAAGGGCGCACCCTCACTAGGCAACCAACAAAAATAAAAAAATATCTAACTCGGAGTAAGATACAGATGAGAGAGTAGTGGCACCGTGGTTAATGCACTGCACTGTGAACTTAGTTGCTGGAGCTTAGTGGCTACACTCATTCATTAATTGGCCGATAACAACATAATATATAGGGCGCAGTGTGTGGCAATGTGTTTGGTGCCGGCTAAACCCCTGGCTGCCTCCTCCGCCTCTTTGCGGCTTCCTCGCGGATCTGAGTCATTCTCTCTCCGAATTAATGCTTTTGACATTTAATTAATATGTGCGCGTTTTACATACAATTTATAATTGTTAAATCTGGATTAGTCTTCTGGCCCCAATTCACCAACCCATGCTGACCAGCTTGATGAAGTATGGCCAAACTGCCTCCACAAGTGACATGGCAAGAGGAGGCCTTCACTCAGCAGTGTATTGCTAAAGGGCTGTATATTACTATATCCCAGTACCGCCCAAGACAGTTGTGATCATGTAGGGATATTGGGTTTTGAATGAATGAAACCCTTATAAGTCACCCACGTGTCATTGATTCATATGTGACCATTCTGTAACATCCATCCATCAATTGTCAGAGACCGCTTAATTCTGTACAGGGTCGCGGTGAGCCAGAGCCTATCCCGGCAGACACAGGGGGGGGAAGGCAGGGCTATACCCATGATGGGACGCCAGTCCATCACATGGCTGTTACAGCAAATTCCACTTGTCTGCCCATCCCACGTGATGACACTCTGGTAGCGGGTTGGCCGCACGGTTCCAGCAGCGAGTGCCATGGTCCTCGCTCCGATGACTGCGTTTAAGGTATTTGTGCTCATGTGCGATACGTGATCTCAAAGTGAAATAGTTGCCTTTCTAGTAAGTGATGTGTATCGTGATATTAAATATTTATGTATGTTTTCTGGCCTGGATATAGCTCTCTTGATAGAACATCGGGCTCTAATTTATTAAATATGAGTTCAAATCCTGGCCAGGGTTGGCTTTCCTTTTCCTCTTGACACACTGTACCGCTAGGTCACGCTCTGCTACTTTGTGCGAAGCCAATGTTGGTTTGTGCGATACAGTGAGACTGAGAATATAATCACCGTTCAATCAACGCCTCGATCTGAAGAAGTCACTTCATTATCGGTGAGCCAAGACAAGGTCTGTGCGGTCCCAGGGCGAATCGTTTAGAATTGTGTTGTTACGCTCTCAGTGAGCGGAGGGGAGGGTTTCAGTCATGGAAACCGAAACACCCTCTGCCACTAACTCCGGTAGTCCATCCATCCATTCATTTTCTAATCTGGATGTCCTGGTGAGGGTCGCGGCGGCAGTAATTCCAAGGAGGGTGGACCAGACATCCCTTTCCTCAGCAACAGATTCCAGCTCTTCCTGGGGGATTCCCATAAGTCCCCTGGCCAGCCGAGAGACATAATCCGTCCAGTGTATCCTGGGTCGGCCTCTAGGTCTCCGCTCAGTGGGCCGTGCCTGGTAGACTACCCGCGGGAGCCTCCCAGGGGGCATCCTTACCAGATGCCCGAACCACCTCAACCGTCTCCCCTCAATTCAAAGGAGCGGCGACTCTACTCTGAGGTTCTCCCAAATTTCTGTGCTCCTCAGGGTCGGGCGCTATGCCGTCACGGGAGCGAAAAGGACCGACTAACTGCGGTAGCACAACAAGCAAAACATTGGAGTCACAACCTCCTCCACTCAACAGAATAAAAACCAGATTCGCGACCTGCCGACCGTGACGCACACGGTCCCAGGGAAGGCTCTGGGACGGGGGGTCAATCTGGCGAGGATGCCAACGACCCCCAATGGCCAGCGCCGGGTTGCTGCCTTCTCAAACGCGATAAGTGGCCCCCAGGCAAACGTGAAAGTTGACGTAAAGGGAGGTCCAAGTTCACCCGAGAAAGGCTGCCAAAACCCCTGCCGGTCCCGAAGCTGAACACATGCACAGCCCGGGGCAGTGAAACTTCTTGGGCACGGCGGTGTTTGTGGGGTCGCGCGGTGGCCACTCGCGGTTCATCACGCTGTCGACGCCGGTTCAAGCCGTCAACAACAGCAACCGCCATTCGCCACTAAGTGGCGGTGACGTCACCACGGCGGGCGCCTGTGCCAGGCCAGGTGCACCCCGTGAGGCTATCACGCAGAGTGTCGAATGCTCGCTGACAGGTCACGGGACAGACCCAGATGCCATTGGCTGCCTGACCGAGATGACTGGCCGGGGCAGCACCTGTGCCGTCGCAGACACACGTGACGTGTGGCGTTTCGGGCGCCGTGCGACGCCGCGTGCTTGCGGTGACATTCGCCTGTAATTCGGCAATTTCGATGCAGAGTTGGAGGCACGAGCAGACTTCATCACGCTTGAGAAATGTCATCGCCAGCCCGCCGGCCTCCAGGGTTGCCAGCGGATGGCGGTGTAGATAATGGAGTCCTGACATTTTTGCGTACATTTTCGCATCATCTCCTCGCGCACAGTGCGTGGTTTTTCTTGGCGCCCGTCGGTTTCCTCCGATAATGGAACACGCTCATTATGAAGCTGACCAAAATGTCCAAATGCAGGACGCCTTATGGAACAGTTTTGAAACCGATCGAGGCTATTTAGATAAATAAATAAAATAAATTACAAATATGAGAAGTTGGGCAGGGTTCGTGCAACCCATTTGTAAGATGGCGACTGCACGACTCATTGCTCGCTCGCTCGCTTGTTTATTGTACTGGGTATATCTGGCTCAGCGGAAAAAGTGTCAGCGCGCTCGGCTCACATCAGAATGCTATGACTTGCAATCGAACTCAGGGGTCGACCCAGGGGTCAACTCAACCCATTATCGCTCGATAAAATGAATACTGGTGTGAAATTGGTCCGTTCTTCATTAATGCGGAACTCAGAGTGCTGGATCAGTAGAGCGCAGCGCTCATTTGCGCGTGGGAATACAATTACTTTTTCTACACGATTAATATGTACAAAAGATAAAGATGCCCTGCTTTGTCATGTATACTGCGAGGGCAAGTGCTTTAAGCAAGCACCTACCTATTAGAGTCAGATGGCATAGAAGGTAGGTGGTGTCGCCAACACCATGGCAAGCCGCATCTGTCTCCGCAAAACTGACATTGACAAGTCGCACATATTATTCACGTTATGCTGAGGTAACGGAGTGGAGGCCAAGGGCATTTACTACCCGTGCTGTCAACGACGGTTCAGAGTCAACCCCCGGATTTATGGCGCAGTAATGTGGTGTGCTAAAAACTGCACCACCGTTGCCAATCGGCGTACAGTCTAACGATCCGTTCGCACGAATTGCACACATGCACAGGCGTGTGTCTGCACAGGGCGCACGACCACGCATGCAAACAACTCCAAACACGTGTCCCGGCGCACATTATGCGTGCCGTTATAGGTGTGTTTATTTTTTTTTATAGGGTTGGCTTTGCAGAAAAAGTAATGGCAGCCTTTTGCATGTTTGCACAGAAGTACAAATCATAATTCCAAAGCCCTGAACCCTGCCTCATTTATCACAAGTGACAGTAGACAAACTCCCTTGGCCGCCCCCTGCCAACCTCGCCTGCACGCGGCCACCACCGTCGCTGTGTCCCTGTCTGCCCTTGTACCCAGACTCCCTCGCTCCCCCGTAGCCCCTGTCCCCTGTGCATGCTTAAGCCATAATGTTGATGCATTGCAAAGTCTTTTAATGTGACACTCTCAACTGGGCAAGAATTATAGTTTTTTTTTACTCCATTAGCGTGTGGCCAAGTATGGTCACATTGAGTAGGAGGCATAGCATAGGCGGGTTTTTTTTTTAGGCAAGCATTAATTATAAATGAAAAAATTGAAAGGTTTTTTTTTAATGCAGTGAAATATTTGTGAAATTAAGTTATCGCGAGCGCCGGTGCGAACGCTGCAATGCGATACGCGTGGCAGCGTGTCCGCGTGCCGCCCCTAGCCCTCGCTGGCGCGGGCCGTGAGCCTCACACCGGGCTTGAGCGAGTATCGATGACTGAGGCGTACGTTCTGGGTGATGCAAGCGAAGGTGATTCATGTTCAAAATTCCTGACCTCGTTTTTCAAAAAGCCTCACACAGGCGTACTTTTGGCCAGAGACCCAGGGGTTGTTTTTAGGTGCGTTTTTGCTGCCTGGTTGCGTTGTTTGTAAAAGGGCTGTCAAGTGAGCGCCTATTAAATATAGCACGGCATGCAAGGCAAAAGCGGCGTTGGCAGGATGCTTTTGTCTCCGCAGTGCGCACCGCCCATACCAGGAGCATATTTTTAGGGTTAGTTGACGCAGGAAAAGTTCAACCCAAGTTCACATAGCATCCCCCATCAGTGTGCCTATGCAAGCATCAAACCCAGAGTGCTCGGACTGTAATTCAGTGCAGTGACAGCCACACATGCACAAAAATTAATCCAAATATCTCCTCTTTAGCTTGTTAGACTGAGGGAACAAGTGCTGTTAGTGAGCACCTATTTATGTTGACCGAGCAGCATATGAAGGGATGGTGGAACCATCCCCATGCCTGGCCTCTGTTGTCTCTTTTATACAAATGATTGCTCCGTGCACTCGGATTTTTATTTTCTGGTGGAATCAACACCGGAGAGCCCTAAGACATGTTCAGATGCCAGGTGTTCATGGCTCCCATGGCCAGGAAAGAAAACCAGGACACTGGCATCGTCGGAGAATGTGCCAATTACTATGCCACCACTCCCCATAACACAAAAGACAACCACGTACAAAGATCCCCCGTACAGCCAACATGCTGTTGGGGCAAGAGCTGTTGGCTAGCACGTATGAAAGACAGGGTGGTGTGTGGTCAGCATTACACCCGGCTGCCTTTGTCTCCTCACTGCTGATGTTCACTCACCGCACTGGGTGTTCACTAAAGGCTAGGCTCCAGTCAACCTTGCGTAAACCCACAACTGTTTCATATATTCACCACTGTTATTGGTAACGGGTGGGAATCGAACTCGGGTAGCTGGGTTCATGGCGCAGCATGCGCTACTACATAATTGAATGCATTGTTTAAATTCTCTCTTATAAGGCAATCACTGTAAATTCAACCGAATGAGGTTGGTAGATACAATTGTGCGCCATCATCGCTAATGTATTTTTTCTAATTTCGCGCTCGTATGTTAACTCATAAATATTTATTATCAAATAGTTGGGCCACCATTAACAATACTGTATAGGAGCACAGCTGCTTGCAGTGAGGCATACTTTGTTTTCACTGCTCTCAATGACAAGGTCATCACGAAGTCAACCGCTGCATAATTCTGGGACAAATCACTCCGGCATCAGGCACAGCGACAATACGCTGAAGTGTGACAAGCCTCTAATCGATGTGTGGAGTGTGCATGCGTAAGCATATTAGTGCGTGTGTGTGTGTGCGTGTTTTAGACGATTTTCCTCCCACCTTGGAAGCATCATCAACGCCTGATGGTGCTTCCATCATCCCCTGATGATGCTTCCAACGTGGGACGCCAAACGTCGCGTAAGAGGCAAATCGAGGGAGAGAGAGAGAGATCGCTCGACGCGGCTATCCCAAAGGAACGGCTCCGAAGAGCAACCATCATGAAACATCAATTGTTTAAACTGCTGCGTGGTGAGATCGAACCAGCGACCTACGGATTGCAGCGTGGCAACCATTACACCGCTCTACACCGATCGAATGATAGCGACGCGACCAGTGGCGTATCTACGGAAAATCGCGCCTGTGGCAAGTACTGAAATCGCGCCCCTATCCAAACATCCGACACCCATCTTTCAGATAACTTTACCACAATATCCGCAAAAAAAAACACACATGCCAAGCTCGTTAATATTTCAATCAACAATTTATGGCACCGCATGAAAATTATAACCGCGCACCCTCCTCGCTTTCACCGATGCAAATTGACTCAAAAAAATTGCTCGTCTGACTTTTGAATATAAACCGCTCAGCGGCGCGCCCCCCCCCCTTTCAAGTGGCGCCCAGGGCACGTGCCATACCCGCCATTACCCTAGACACGCCACCGGCACAGTTGTGCGCTGCGGGGTGTGTGTGCGCGGGCGGGCGTCGCGAGCTTGCCTGCGAGGATGCCCCAGGGCACGGGAGGCAGCAGCGTGCAGGCCAGGCGGGTGTAGACGGCCGTGCAGGCGGCGTGCAGGAGCACGTTGACCAGGTGGTAGCCCCAGGGCTCGAGGCCGCCCAGCGCGAAGTTCAGGCGGAACGAGAGGGTGCAGAGCGGCCGGAACGACTTGTGGCTCCCGCTGTGCGACAGCGGCGTCCCCCAGAAGTCGTCGTAGAACACGCGCGTCCACGGCACGTCGGGACGCAGGTCCTGGTTCGACGTGATGGCTCGGCTGTCGGACGAGAGGAGGGAGAGGATCGTTGCTGGACGTCGCACCGAACGCGCAAAGCGGCCGGCCGCGTCCGCACGTTGGTCCGATGCGCACGCTGCGTCGCCGACGCCGCTGGCTAGACGGCAGTCGCATTCGCTCGGATTTGTTTTGAGAAGTGATCTAAGGATGAGAGGATCTGCAGTGGACCACTTCGGGGAATTCTTGCGATCGCATACGCGCGGATCGTTTTACGCTTTCGCGTATTGTTACGAAGCACGGACGAGAGCGGAGCGCCGTACATTCGTCCCTCGTTTTACAATATTAATCCGTTCCGGAACACGTCTCGTAATGTGAAACCACTATTACAGGAGCACTTTGACAACAGTATATTTGCAAATTTAACTCGAAGGCTTTCATGACCGGTGTTATCCATAGTAAACAGAGCTCTACTAAGTATATTTGCAGCTCTGGTCGAGCTGTCGGTGTTGTGGCGCCTCGGAGCGAGGCCCGGTCACCTGCTGTCCATCCTGCCTCTCAAACACGTGTCCGACCATCTTATCATCCTGCGAGCGGCGAGCCGGCACTACCTGCCGATATTGCATATGTTTAATATCTTCTTCTCCTGGCTGTCACTCAGTACTGAGTATGACGTATCTGGCATCGCTTCACGTGTGAATGTAAACCGATTCTGTGTGTTCATCTCCTGCCACAGGAGATGTAGTATTATATATAAAAGCAGTATCCATCCATTCTCTAAACCGCTTGTCCTGGTGAGGGTCGCGGTGGCAGCAGTATTATACGTTTAATATAATACTGCACGCGCCCGCTAACGAGCTGGAGTGCTCTGAGCGTGGGAATAATTATTATTCACACGTGCGTCCTTTTGTCATTCTGCCGCTGGATGTCACGTGTGTGGGTTGTTGTATGGGGGGGGGGACGGAAGGCGCTGCCCAGGGCCCCCCAGTTCAGATATCACTCGTCACTGGATGAATCGCGGCGAATAATGAACTCGGGTCGTCGGGTTCAAGCCATTGCTCCACCCACGCAACCATGAGTAACAACATGGATTATTTGTTTAATGCAATATTTCGTGAGTAGTTTGTTTCATTAAAGCCGCGGGTTGCCGTAAGCTGCCGACATCAAGCGAAGATTTATTTAGGATTAACGTGTTCAGTATAAATGCTTCAGGCAGGGATCTAAACTAAGACAAGCTGGCGATAATGACTGGAGAGGAAAATGGCCCAAGCCGACATATATAGCAGCCTTTATTCTCCATCTGTTATTTTCACAAATATAGTATAAAGTCATATTGAAGTTATCACAGATGGCACGAAAGTGTGCGAACGCGTGGACTGACAAAGCAACGGACACACACTGTGCATCGCCAATAATTGAGATGCTACAGATTTCCACGTAAAAATAAAATGCACATGGTACTTGAAGTGTGTGCAACACAACGGGCCATGCCGGGCTGCCAGAGCGCGAGACCGAATATATCCAGCGCTGATCTCAAGAGAAATATGTGCGGGCCAAACCTCGTTCCTATGCCCGCACCTTGCCAATATTGGTACATAACTCAAGGGTGCCTTTGAAACTCGGCACGGACGGCGTGCCAAAAAAACCGAAAGCCATTTTCCAAACCGACTAATCCAATTCCAGTTCGGTGTGCCACGATCGCAGATTTAACGACACCGATGAGCACAAAGCCCTCCTTCTGCATCCTGGCCAAGGGCATCACGCACGTGCGTCCGAAAGCGTCTCGGCACGTGCTTCTAAAGAAAGATACGGCATTTAATTTCAAGCGCAAAAAAAAATAAAATGAAAACAGGCAGCCTCATTAATATCGCATTAATCACAGGGGGATATCGTTTAATTAACTCGCGGCAAATTCCTCCCGGCGCGCGATTGTGCTCGATTCGGAGCCGCGAACCGCTGCGATCTCCAAGACGGGCACCCAAAAATACCGCGGGACGAGCTCCTTCCTCCTCGCTTTTGACTTCCTTCTGTCGACAAAGCGAAAGCCACGTGCCTTGCAGCACAAGGAGACGG
This sequence comes from Geotria australis, assembly GCA_036362915.1. Classification (NCBI taxonomy): domain Eukaryota; kingdom Metazoa; phylum Chordata; class Hyperoartia; order Petromyzontiformes; family Geotriidae; genus Geotria; species Geotria australis. The sequence continues at coordinate 4,513,249 of JAZEWU010000011.1, read as the reverse complement.
CGATTTCAAAGCGGCTCGCCTTCGCCACACCGCAGACTGCATTCTACAAATTAGGAACAGTGTTCCACTGTCAATGCCTCTCATGGGTTTCACACAGACAGCTGTGTTTCAGGATGAAGCCTTGTGCGTGTGTGCGTGTGTGTTTGAGGCTGTGTTTGTGTGCCCGTGAACGCGGCGTGTTTGTGCTTGTGTGGAGAGCAGTGTGTGGCGGTTAGCGTGCTGCGCTACGAACCCTGCGACCCGAGTTTGATTTCCGCTTCACGGCCAACACCAGTGAGGGTTTTACGAACCGATCCGGTCGACTCAGCCTCAAATGAGTGCCAGGGCAGTGTGTAAACATCGCCACTAGAGAGACAAACACGGCCGGGCTTTGGTGCTGGCCACGCAACCCCTCGTGTGCCGTGCCGGGCTTCATAGGTGCTCACTTGACAATACCTGACCTTGCAGTCTCTTAATGCTATACGGATGTTCGTTGTCTTTATCTGTTGCCGAGAACATAGAGCTGTCGCGAGGGTACCACACTACAATCTCGGTGATCCGGTTGTAATTCCCATTAACGGTCATGCATATCAGGGCAAAGCCATATGTAAACCTGTCCAGGGTCATACCTAGGTTAACTCAACCTTATGTCGTGTAAGAATAGCAATGAGCAGACAGGAGTAGTAGCTAGCCACACCACCATCTCAGGTGTCACGCCGACCTGAGTGGGCGCTCGCTAAATTACCCGCCTTCACTGTCAACGGGAGATGATCGGCAGTGCACGCGAGGAAGTGGTTTTAGGAGTGGGTGGCACAGTGGTGAGCACACGGTGCAAAACATCCCCACCGTGGTCTTATCGCATTCTTGGCAACGCACACGTAATTCCTGGCCATGCACCGATACCGCTCACTATCTGATCCTGATCTGTGTTTCCCCCTAGGTCGATTCAGTCCAAAATTAGTAACACGTGCGCTCTGGCAATATCAGTATATGGCAGATAAGAGTGGCGAGGCAAGGAGCCAGCAATGCGGCTTGTCGCGCGCCACGCTGCCCACTTTCACGAGCACTTGCCCAAGTCAGTCTCGGACAGACACACAGTGTGTACACCACGTGTATATAGTTTTGGATGCAGTTTACAGGGAAAACAGCACCTCGCACAGCCCGACCGAAGGCCCACGTGATAATAATACGTTATAAATATTGTGATTATGTCACAAAAGCATTTGGAAATAATATTTATTGGATAAAAAAAAAGTAGGGCCGGCACGGTGGTGCATGTTCTCCCCCTGTCCGCGTGGGTTTTTGCCAGGGACTCCGGTTTCCTCCCACAGTCCAAAGACATGCTGCTGCATAGTTTCATTGGCTGCGGACTAAATTGTCCCTGGTGCCCTGTGATGGACTGGCGTCCCATCATGGCCATAGCCCTGCCTTGCGCCCTGTGACTGCCGGGATAGGCTCCGGCTCACCCTCTACAGGATTAAGCGGGTTTCTGACAATGGATGGATGGATGGACTTCATACCCGCTTGCCTACCAAATCCGCTTGCCTACTAAATCTGTTGCAGGCTGCAGGGATTTCAATCGGGGGTGCCAAACCTTGCTCGTCTCCCATGCTCACCCACCCAGCTGGGGGCATTAACATCCTCCACATCCTCCCGTGTCTGTGATACCTGCACACACGCACACAGGCTTCCCCCTGTACGCATCTGGTTCGAACCGTAAGTGAACACTCAGCCCTGTGGTGAGCATTCCTCGAAACCTGTGAGTAATTTCTGTAGGGAATGTTTAAAAAGCCAGGTCTGCTGTAAATGCGGCATCAAAGACTCACTACGACACCAATACTCGAAGACCAGTTTTGAAAACTATCACCGACCCCAGTATGCCAATTTGCAAATACATTACAGTTAAAGTGAAGCTATTGAACTTGTTTACAGGGTACCTATAGTTATTCCACAACCATTTAAAATCAGATAATGGTTCCCACTGAGATCCAGCTGAGTTATACATAACGGACACACACGTTACAAGTCAAATGAAAACTATAGCTATTTTGCCTTCTCATGCAAGCATGATTAATTGATACTATTTCCTCTCACGAATGTTACAATCCTATCCGCTATCCAGAGAAGACGTTCCAATATTTTCAGTGCTTATGAAGTTTTCTCCTAAATTTCCGCCGAGATTAAAATGTTTTACTCTGCATGAAAAATTCATGCACAATTAAAATAACCATAATGTAAATTAAAATATTGCAGGTTTCTAATCTCAATCCAATTATGAATCATAACATTGGAAATGTAAGTAATTAGAAACCAATGCCCAAGTAATTGCAATTTTGTTTTGTAATGTATTCAAAGGCCATAGTTAATTACAAATGACTATATTTCCTCTGAAAATAATTTATACTATGCAGCGCGATGCGTCTGATGTGTAGTATGAACCCTGGCAATCCCAAATTTGTCACATTTCATTTCGGTGAAGACGTTGTGCACGGTCACAAATTGTATTCGAAAACGCACAGCGTCTGCTCAAAAGATTGAGCAGGATCTGATTAAATAATAATTACATGTTCAGTCCTCTGTCAAGTCTCTCCTGTGCCAGTTCTGGGAGCTCTTTGTCCATTGTTCACCATGATGGTCAGTTGGTCTAGCGGTCACCCAGAACCGGTTCACATGGCAGCCATGGACTGGAATCACTATCAGGTCAGTGGGTTCGTGGTGCAGTGTGTTAACCACTGTCACCACTCCTCTGATTGGTGTAAGACCTTCACAAACATGTATTGGCAATAGCCAAATGAGCACCACATTGTCACAGGTGACATTGACACTTTATACAGGTAACAATGACGGCGAACACGCTGCTTTTTAAGCACTAGCAAAATAACCTCGGTATTGATTCACATTTCGTTAGTTGTGAATTTCAGTGCCTGCCTATGACCACATCAACTGCAGTGCATTCGATCCGGTCAGATGTCGGGGGCTAAGCTGTCTGAGCCTGTAAGGTGCGTGACCACCGTGCACACAACAGCTACAATGTGGGCTGCTGTGGGCTACGTTGGCAGCAGAGGGCAGTGCAGCAAAATCGATTCTCTATGCCCACCCCCATCGCCCTTACCTCACCCTCCTGCGACCCTTGCGACGCGCCTTTCATCCACTCACGAGCGGGATTGCCAAAACAGCTGTGCCTCTCCACCACGTCCCTGACTCGCAGTTACAAGCACAGCCTAATCGAAGGAAATCTCCGCGGTCAAAGCATACTTTAGAATTCCGAGCAAAACGGCTCACGACCACTGCCTCGTGTGGGCTCGATTGTCAAGGTAGAAGCGTTCACGTCGCGATCCCTGTCAAGTAATACCTGCGAATTCTACCAAACACTTCGAGGCCGAGGAGCTGAAAGACAACGATGTCCAGAGGCTGACCATCGTGTTTCGAAGAATCGCAAAGAAGAAGAAGATCAGAGAGAGAGAGAGAAACACACTTGTGGCTTTCGATTCAGGAGCCGCCGCTCCTCCTGCCGCTTCCGCGTCTGTCCGCTCGCATCCACTGTCGGCTGAGACGCGAACCGGGGCTTCTCAGCCAGTGTGCCGAGGAGCGCTCTCGATCCGTGGCCGCCACGTGTTCCCGTCCGAGCTGCGCGCGTCTCGCGGGAGCGGCGGCTCAAAGCGGCGCGCGATCGGCCACAGCTGCCTCCCAGCCAGGGGAGGTCACAGGGCAGGGATGTTTTGGCGAGTCGGGGGTGGGGATTTGGCTGCTGGTGGTGGAGCGAGCGAGGGGAGTTGGTTGGTGGGTGGGGTGCGGGTGCCGCCAGTAGGCCCTCGCACGTCGGGATTAAGCGGCGACTTCCCTAATCTCACTTAATCACGTTAGCCCGCGTACAAAGGACTCCCATATGGCCCCCGTGGCGCGCGACGCAAGTTATTGCAAATGTTTTGGACAAGAGCGATTCATTCGTCGACGTCCAATAAGAAATTAGGCTGGCCAAGAGGCATGTCTTCAATTAGGCATCGCGCGGGCGAGGCGCTCGCGAGTCGGACGGAAACGTCTGTTGCAACGCGGCGGCCGGTTGACCCGGAGCGTCTCCAGCATTGTGTGAAGCATAAAACACGAGGGTTTTAATACAGCTAATGCTGCTAATGCTCTCGTGAATAAGAACCCATTACTTAATGTACAAGGCAGTCAATCCGTTCGGCAACAGACACGCGGTCAATAATATGACGCACAAGCATACCACCGCTGCAGTTTAGTTCCTTTTTTGGCACAGGTAAAAAGCCATTGGGCAATACATGCTCATTGGTAATAGGCGTTATAAACACTAAAGAACTGTGATTTTTCCACGGAAAATTTTTGGCATTCACATTTGTGCCATTTTTAAGCCGGCGGCACCGCTATCAGCAGGCATACAGCCGTACTGTTCACACTTGAGGAAATGTCGCCGCAAGGTGTTACGTTACAGAGGTAATGGATGCTCTCGCTGAGTAAGGGACACCGGGTGGGCCCCTCTCTCGCACGAGGTGTTGATGACCTCGCGGCGGTTCCACTCCCCCGGGGGTTTACTCCTGCATCCCCACGTCTCTCTTTACTTTCGTTTGCACATTAACGCTTCGCTGCGTCGCAGGGAGCTCCTAGTCCACTAACTTGCGTCACGTCGAGGAATAAATAACCTTTCTCATTTTCGTTTCTTGATTGATTGGATTTCCATACTGGAGATAACACGCCCCATGAAAATCCATCTGTTCGCTCGCACGTTTTGACTTTCACCATTTACGCAACGGCGTGACCCGTGACCGCGAGGTCATCCTTGTGCTCTGAATGAATGAACTTCTATCGAGCGCCGTATTGGTTGGCTTGCATCGCGCGCTAATTGATGAATGCCAATTTAATTCATTAGCTCGTGCCGGTGCCCTTGCATTGTACGCCGCTGAATGAACTTACACTTGCGACAGCGCGATGGGTCGATGTGAATTGCGTGCGGATTGATGGATGGATGTTGCCACAGCCAAGAGAATAATGCCGCAGCTCAATTGAAAGGGAGTGGCTGCTTGTATCAAACACCTCCAGAGGATAGATCCCTCACTTTACATTGATCTAAATTAGAGACCACAGCATGATGGTTGCTCGTCAGAGCTGTTATTTCGGGATAGCCGCGTCGAGCGATATCCATCTCTCCCTTGCGAAGCTTGCTTCCAACGCGGGATGTGAAACTTCGCTTAGGGAGAGCGCTCGACACGGCTATCCCGAAAGAACAGCTCTGAAGAGCAGCCATCATGAATCGAGCCGTGAAAACTTACAGCAAGACCACAACATTTTCTATTCAATTCAGTTAAGGTGTTTTGTGAGACCAAATACAATCTCCTGCCCGTGAGATCGTGAGTTTACATCCCAGCTGTGTGGTTGTGAGTCTAAATTCCAGGCGAGGCTTGTTCTGTGGTGAAACTGATCTACGCATGTGAACGTGGAGCTTCCATCGTGGACTTGTTGACCGACAACCTTCATGTCGACGTTAGGGCTGCATTGTGCGTTGACTGGAGCACATGCCTAATACACAGGCCGTGTGATAGATAGTACCAATGCCATCCCTGTGGCATTTTTGAGAGAGAATTTAGAGAAAAGATATTCCACTAACGGTTATACTTAGTTTATGAGTCATTTAAATAATGCATTGACGTTGACTTGGGAGCTCATGTTACAGTCAAAATCCAAGGGATATCATTTACCAGCATTTCTTAATGGGCTGGAGCATGCCGATCCCTCTCGGTGGAGCCTAAACTGCAATAACATAAGAACCCCACTGTGAGCTACAACGCGTCCAAGAGACACGATTGATGGGGATATTTTACACGAGATACAATAAGCATCAGGTGCGTGTCATCTCACGCCTCTAATTTCTCTGACAACAGCGTCTCCCGTGCACTTTGAGCACATCTGCTGGGCCCGCATGATGCGAGTATGCAAAGGAAGTACTCGCGAAAAGAAACTGGTGATTTTTTTTCTTCCCTTGCATCTATGACGATAAGGTTTTGTACTTCGGTAAAGAAATTGTTTTTCTAGTCCATGGCACAATCTCACTTCAGTTTAACAATCAGCAATTTCCGTTAGGGTCACGGAACATAAATGGGCAGTACGGTGGCGTAGCGTTGAGTAGCGCTGCCGCCTCACAGCAAGAAGGGTCCCGGTTTCGATTCCCGGCTCCGGGTGCCTTTGTGTGTAAAGTTTGTACGTTCTCCCTGTATCTGCGTGGGTTTTTGCTGGGTACTTTGGTTTTCTCCCACAGTCCAAAGACATGCTGCTGCTGCCAGCTTTAATTAGGCCACTGGCTGCGTTGTCCTTGGTACCCTGCAATGGACTGGCATCCTATCACCGGGTGTGGCCTTGCCTTGTGCCCTGTGTCTGCCAGGATAGGCTCCGGCTGGCTGCGACCCTGTGCAGGATAATGCAAGTAATGATAATGAACGATAATGGATAATGAATAAATTGCCGTTAGGATCACGGAACATGACGTAGAGAGAGCTGTTGGAAGCAGGCACCATGTGCCACCTTGAATCTCCCTCCCATTACCCATGAGCCTCACTGTTTTCTCTGCATCTCGGTGGTGTTTACCTTTCAATGCCACATTCCATACACGAGGCAGAAATCGTACCCACTGTCACCTTCAAAGAGGGCTTTTATAATTCACTTACACCAACTGGCGCGCGGGATTAACAATGGTGCGATGATGTCCCCAGCAGCAAGAGATGATTTTTCTCAGTGGGCTGCACATTTTTACGGTGGGTATTGAGCTGTGCTGTAGTTCAATCAAACTGTCAAGCAGCAAGGCTATGGCAGAACTTGTTTTTTTCCCTCCATGAAATAGAATCAACGTTTTCATGGTGATGTTCAACACTGCGTGGAACAACCTTGCACTGTATTGTTAGTGGAGAGGATTTTTTAAATTGCATTTTCTCCAGTAATCGAGCCAAACAGATGTTGCATCCACTGGTGAATTTTCACGGTTCAGGAAAGATTGTTGTCGAGCTCATTGTAAATAGATTCTGGTCGCTATTTGCACAACGTAAGCCAGCAGTGACACGGTAGATATTCAGTCTCGCCACACATCTCCTATTTGTTTAAAGTCAGCACTGGACGTGAGACAGCGGTTTGGCCAATGTGATGTATTGTACTGATGGAGGTTTTCACGGCTCAATTCATGATGGTTGCTCTTCAGAGCTGTTCTTTCGACATAGCCGTGTCGCGCGCTCTCCCGCTCTCGCGACGTTTCGCCTCCCACGTTGGAAGCACTAAAAGGCTTGATGATGCTTCGAACGTGGGAGTGGAAATGTCGTGAGGGAGAGGAGAGCACTTGACACGGCTATCCCGAAAGAACAGCTCTGAAGAGCAACCTTCAACATGAAATACTGATGCTTATCGCACCGTGCCAAATACTCACTTTTCAAATGTATCGGCCTGATAAAGGACTCAGTCAGATTCAGATACCAGTGGCCAGGTATTAAACCCGAGTCAGTCGGATCTTAAAGCAGTGTGAAGAGCAAAATCAACATGTCAGAGCTACAGTCACCGTTGTCTGTCGCCTGCCTTCAATTCTATTGTCTTTATAAAACAATGGGCTTGAGTGATGGCGTCTGTGCCTCATGCCAACGTTCACGGAACATAATTTGCATACCGTTTTCGCTGTCAATGCAAAGGCACGCGATGCTGTATTAATAAGATATCATATTTCGAAAGTGGAATAATTTTCACATTAAATATCGTGCAAACATTTACGGCGAAACTCATTCACACCTCATTTATTTTTCGTCATGCGGGAATTTAAAGAGACGTCGGTCCACGCAGCTAATGGAATCGAGGCCGGGTTCGTTTTCATTAAGAGACGGTTCCTTGACATTTCGGGGGATGTTCCGCACACACAGCAGCAGTGCCGATCGGCGCCACGTCAGTCGGGAGGGAAGTCAAGCAAACGCGGCGATGCGGGGAAATGTCGCGGTGGCGAGAGCGTGTCTCCAGACCCTGGCGATTTTGCAGCTTATTGGCCTTAATTAAACAAACGACGAGCACTCGAAATTACTTTTTCAACTGACTGGTTGAATTGCTCTGCCCACACGGCAGCAATCAAAATGTGACACATTTCCGTAATGTAGAAACCGCACGTAATGTATAGCACAAATTCACACGTTGATGAATTTAGTTAGAGCCTATAGCCTCATTATCACAACATTATACAATAGCATAGGATATTACCGAAATGAATACATCTATACAACAATGGCATGTAAGGTGAAAGCATCTTTCTGCTCAAGCAATGTCTCTATGGGACAACCAGTGATGATTTTTCACAAATTGGTACTCATTTATATCAACCATGATGCTGTGGGCTAATTCAACCGTCGAATGAACGCGATTCCAAGTCCAAAATGAGTCCTTTAACCACCGACCCACGCGGCCGAAATAAAACAAATACATCAGAAACCTGGAGTTTTAAATCTTTACCTAAAACCCATATTTTTAACAAGCATTGAATAACGTTTCGTAAGTTAGAGCAAAAGCCTGGCTTCTCATAATTACAGCCAGCACCTAAGGTAGGCAGGCATGTGCCACAAAAATCCACAAACACTAAAACCAATACCGCAGTGAAACGATACCCACGGATTTTTTCTTACGCGCAATGTAGCTTTAGTGTGGCGTACTATTTCACTAGCATTTAAATTTGCCGAAATATTTCTCTTGGTTTGGACCCGTGAGCCGGGCCGTGGAATGCTTTGAAGAGGCTTCCCTGACACGTCGGTGCAAATGAAAAGTCGGCGCTTCCCGCAGGTATCAAAACAATTAAATGGCACCCTTCGCTTTGGCTAAAGATCAGGGGCAGGAATGTGCACCGCGGGCTGTCTTGAGAGAGGACGAAGCTCACGATCTCCAAGAGAGAAAATACTCTGGCGTGAGAGGGCTGAGGCTTGACGATCGGATGCCTTGCTTAGGACATTCGGTGGAATGCAGCGCAGTGTGCACTGGTGGTGCACTGGTAATTCCCGGCGCCTCGCGGTAAGAAGCCCTGGGTTCAATACCCGGCTCTCAGCCTTTGTGTGCGGATATTGTGTGTTTTCGCTCCGTGTCCACATGGGTTTTCGTCCGGGTACTCTGGTTTCATCCGATAGGTAAAACCAAAAACACTCACTATTAAGGCCGATAACATCTTAATATATAGAGGACGCAGTGTCGGGCAAATGTTGGATGCCTTCCGCCTCCGCTCGCCAATCTGTGGTTTGTCAAATCTCTGAGTCGTTGTCCTCTCTCGCTTCGAGCGTGAACAAATTTGCGCACCTTGTAAAGTGGATAGATTATATTATTATTAGCAGCAGAAGTGCCGAGAGCAGTGCAAGCCTCTCCCACGCAGAGCGGAGTCGATCTGTGCAGTTTGTGCCGACGAGACCATAGTTGTCCCCGAGAGTACAGCACGCACATCCATAAACATCGACTTATTAAAATGTGTTTCGCCTGTGCATTATTTTCCCCCTGTGTTTTCATGCTCTCTCGTTGTCTCTTGTTTTACAAGCTACGATAGCCTTGCTCAATCAGGAAACGCGTTATTAGCTCGAATCTGGTGCTGTTTGTGGCTGGCCGCTTGACGGTTTGGGCCTGTGATCAGCAACTGTGTATTACAAAAATACGCCAACTTCCAAGAAAAACACTTGTTGCATTTATATTAAACCTACAGTTATTAGACCTACATTTTACAAGCCATATGCATGGAAATATTTGCGTGTGTTTTGTAAAATATGTTATCGCATGCATTTTATATTAAATTCTCAGCTCAACCAGTTCGTTGGGATTGATTTTTCGCAGTTGTAATAAACGGAACAAACTTCAAAAGAGACGTTATCAAAGTCGTTTGGTGCTCACAAAGAGGCGTTTATTGCTCCACGCCCGAGTCAACATGCAATGCTTGCCTGTGCACACCGGCAGAGTAACGGTGCCGGGATAATTGTCCCTGTCCAACGCAGACTAAGCAAAGTTCATCGTCATTATCATCATTATGGTTGCTCTTCAGAGCTGTTCTTTCGGGATAGCCGTGTCGAGCGCACTCTCTCTCTCTCTCGCGACGTTTCGCCTTCCAACGTGGCAGGCGAACCGTCGCGAACAGCTCTGAAGAGCAGCCATCATGAATCGAGCGGTGAAAACCTACATCAGTAGAGTGTCATCATACTCGGCCGTGCTCTATCCACTGCGCGATTCAGGTCTCCCCAAGTCATCGGCACTCCTGGTCGTCTCGCAACGCGTCCATCTGGCTCCCACGCGGGAGCTGATCTCATCGCTACGTCAGTCCGTTCAGACGCGTTCCTTCCTTTGGCTGCCACTCTGCTGTCATTCTCGACCTTCGGCCTCCGTCTCTTCAGTCGATGTGATCTCCCCAGGCCCAACAGCTTTTCTTTGTCAGTCGATGTGATGCGTCTGTTTTGCTATCGCTCTCCGATCCTCGCTTTGCTCTTTTCGTCTCTCTTCCGACGTGCACCTCTACGTGCACCTTTGAACACTTTGTTGGAAAAGCTCCCAACGATAATACGGCTAATATCATGACCGTACACAGCTATCATGGCACACTTTGATGCGTGCTGGCAAGAGTTACTCTTTGTCAGCAATGTGGTGAAAACTCCTCGTTGTCTCCATTGCCAACAGTGAGAACATTGTTAATGGCAAGTGTTTTGACCATTGTGTCAAGATGTGAATGTGGCCTTGGGTAAACAAACTGTCGTATTTATTAACTGTATTTATAAAGTGCTACACTGCAATGCCATTTGGTTTTATGTACCATCAAGTACAAAGGGACATCAAAGTGCTGTCAGTTTGGATTGACCTTGCATGATACTGATGTGGGTTTTTATGGATCGATGTATGAGTATCGCTCTTAAAAGCCACTCTTTCGGGGTAGCCGTGTCAAGCAAAGGGGTGAGGAGGAACGCTCGCCACGGCTATCCCGAAAGAGCAGCTCATAAGATCAATTATTTCAGCGTGCTGCATCGACAGCTGCAAGCACAACGCACGGGTTCCCGCAAGAGTTCTACAATCACAGTTGCCTAATCTACCAAACACTTCGAGGCCGAGCTGAAAGACAACGATGTCCAGAAGCTGACCATCGTGCTTCTTCTTCTTCTTTGCGATTCTTCGAAGCACGATGGTCAGCTTCTGGACATCGTTGTCTTTCAGCTCGGCTTCGAAGTGTTTGGTAGAATTCG
>JAZEWU010000011.1:4466173-4499983 GCA_036362915.1 Geotria australis | reverse complement strand
ACCCCCTCGTGTGCCGTGTCGACCTTCATAGGTGCTCGCTAACAGCACTTGTCCCTACAGTCTGTATATTCGAAGTAGCCTTAATCATTAATTTTCTGTTGCTTTGTTATTGTTTTTATGCTTTCGTTGTTGGCAAGCCGTCCTCTTCGCGGCCCTTGTGCGGCGCTTTGTGACCCTCGGGTGAAAGGCGCTAGATAAATTTAAATTATTATTGTTATTATTTGTTCAATCCACACAGCTCCCGTGTGAAAAACACAGCAAGGCGTAAAAATACAACAACAACAACAACTTTGTGCAGGAAAACACAAGCTTGCCGCAAACGAAGAGCGTCCGTCTGCAGGTGTTGGCCAAGGCTAAATAATTAATATCGAAGTTGCATGCACACAATAATAGATTTCCTCAGCTCGTGAAACGCCACTTCCTGGCATCTGTGTGGTCACAAGTCCTGCCGGGCACACACTTGTTTGTCTAGCGTCCTGCGAGTGACAGTTTGACAGAGGCACAACACAGCGCCGATGGTTCTGCGATGTAACTGTTTATTTTTTATTCTCGAGTGCGGGAGGTTCCTGCGTGTGTGTGCGTGTTTTTCTACGATATTCGTTTTTTTTTTTCAGCCGTGTTCTCGCACCCACAAGGCCTCTCAACCGCGTCGCGTCATTTAGGAAAATAACGCCGCGCCTAAGAGTCATTAACAAACCGGCGCTTGAATTGCCGTTGACGTCCCTTGACTGCGTTGAGGGGAACGTGGAGAGTCATTACCGCCCTGCTGATGTTCACACGTTTGTAGAGTGGAGATCCTAACCGCCTGCGATCGATGGAGCTAGCTTATTAGCCGACTCCAGTCAGCACAACCTGGGGAGTGACAGCATTCACATCTGACCCTGTACACCTGTGGCAGCTGTGATCCTTAACTCGGTTAACGTATCCCCCAAAGGTACACTCAGCCCGAAATAAAAACCTGGCACAACTTTCTGATGTTGACATTCTTGGCCGCTCACCTTTCGTGCCAGGTTAAACGGATGCCCTTTCCTACCCCGGCAACGCTCTGCAAGGCTGCACGGGAGCCAATAGAGCTCAGCGTACACACGTCTCGAGTCTAAGAGTCTCGCTGCTCAAATGTTTGTTTGGCGGCACTCATCTCAATTGGTGGCCTGAGCCGCCGCATCCAGTCGCTCTCTCCACACGAAGCTCACTATCGACTCCCCCGTTATGGGGCACGCATGCTATTGACCCTGGAATGATACTTGGCTGGGTTGACATCTGATGAGGATTTACATTGGCACCGTTGCAGTGCACACCATGTACAGGTCACACTTTAGCATAAGCGTGCATACTGCGTGTGCACGTGACACTTGTACGCTTTATCAAATCAGAACCCACTCACGTTGCATTTTATGCGTGAGCGTGATTAGGGAATGCTTGGTGACATTAATTTGTATCTGTGCGTGTTTGTAGCTGCAGGAGGGAGGCTTGGGTTGACTTCAGACTTGGTCTCTGGGTTATGTGTCCAGCAAATAGTGCAGTGGCTAAAGGACACGGACAAAGATCCCCCGTAAAGGCTCGAGGGTCAAGAGCTGCTAGCGAGCACCTATGAAGGCCAGCATGGCACACGATGGGGAGGGTGGCCAGCACCACGCCCAGCCGCCTTTGTCTCCCTAGTGGCGATGTTTAAATACCAAACCAGTTACGCATTTGAGGCTCAGTCGACCTAGCGGAGGCCGAGCACAGGTTCAGAAAATCGTCACTGGTGTTGGCTGTGAGTGGGAATTGAACTCGGGTCGTCGGGTTTGTTGAGCAGCACGCTAACCGCTACCCACCAATGGGATGTTACAGCAGTGGCTATGAGATCCAATTTACAACCAGCCATGTCATTGATAATCCCCCCAGGAAAGTGTGCGTGGCTGAGAAGTTCTACCCTGTTAAAGCTCTAGAAATTATTCGACTGAATTCTCTAACGTGTACAGATGGCGTGGCATTTTGAGAGAGAGGGAAAAACCCACAACAGTCTTGGTCTTGTAGTTTTCCAAAATGCATACATATATCTGCAATGTCTTAACCATTGGTCAAATACACCAGCTAACCAGTGAACTTATGACGGCATTATGGGATTTATATCTCATTAAGCAGAAGATCGCGGAACCAAGCCGCAGTCTGCCAGAGTCCTTAAACGTTACTTTTCAAACAGACGTTAAATAAACGAGTCTTTCCTTTTAAGCACAATGCAAACTTTGCGAGTCTCCGTTTTGAAGTTTTTACGTGGGGAGGGGTTGTTATGCTTTCATTTGGAGTCCCACTGGTCAGAGTCTGGCTCCGAAAACTCGCGTGGATCCAACTGTGCTCGGAAAAACAAGACAGCAATTCAAATAACGAAGAGGCGACTGCACGACTGCTAGACGTTGATGTGTTATGTTTTGGGCTGTAATTGGATAAAAATACAACAGCACATTTAAGATTACTACAGAAGATTTACAAGAAAAATTGTAAGTCATTATTGCGCTGGTTAGAAAGGGCCTTCGTGTAACATCATTAAAATAAGTTCACACTCGCTCCGCATAGTTTCATGAAGATTGTGATTCGCTTTCTGCCTCTTGGTTCCTACAAGGACAATGTATTTGCGAACGAGTTTTTTACGTTTCTCCCGATATTTAAGCATCTGAACAAGGGCTGCGTAGCTCGACTGGCTAATAATGAGGAAATCACAGCCCAAGCCAGCACTCCAAATGACGATTAAGTAGATTAAGTAGTATTATTTTTTTGTATTTTAGTCGTAGTAATCTGTGTGGCGTTTGCATGTTCTCTCCGTGTCCACGTGGGTTTTCGCCGGGGACTCCGGTTTCCTCCCACAGTCCAAATACATGCTGCTGCATAGGTTTATTAGCCTGCTCGCTAAATTGCCCCCGGTGCCCTGTGATGGACTGGCGTCCCGTCCTTGGTATAAGCCATGCCTTGCGCCCTGCGTCTGCCGGCATAGGCTCCGGCTCACCGCAACCCTGTCCAGAATTAAGCGGTTTCTGACAATGAACGAATGAATAAAAACAATGCTTTGTGAGAGCAAAAAAATAGAAAAATCACAAACCGCAAGCCGAGCCCTGCAAATCCAAATACCATTCGTGCAGCCGCAGAGTCTGTGTGTGAACGTTGGCCAAGTGTAACACATGGGAATGGCGAGAGCAGGGCCCGCGAGAGGCCGGCTTTTGCGTGCACCAATGTCTCCGCCGGCAGTCAAGGCCTCGGCAGAGATACACGCCCTGTGATGCGCCGTCACATTCCGTGGACATGCGCTCATCAATCACAAGTCCTCGACACGAATCCCCGCCCCCCAAGGTCCCCCACGAGACTCCCCCTGGCTCCAGTCGCACTGATCGTCCGGCTTCGAATCCAAACACTTGCTCCCGGTTCTGAGCACGCGGTGGAAATGCTGTGATCTTACGGTTGGAGGCCAGCTTTCTTTTACGGGAGGAGCAGTCGAAACAGTAATTTGTAACAACGTACTTAGCCGTCTGTGATGGAACTAATAATGAATCTAGTTTTAGTTTATTACAACTCGTCATGCCTTTTAATAAAACATTTCCTGCTCTTCTACAAAAACAACAGGTTCAAGTAAATACAAAATACTTTCTCCAATCTGTAATTCAACCTACGATTAGCTTAATTGGCCTGCGGACTAAATTCCCCCCGATGCCCTGTGATGGACTAGCGTCCCATCACGGGTATAGCCCTGGTTTGCGCCCTGTGTCTGCCGGGATAGACTCCGGCTCACCGCGACCCTGTACGGGATTAAACGTTTTCTGAAAACGGACGGACGGTACTTACCCGTAAGAGTACTGATGCCATGCATCCGTCCACTTAATCCTCGACAGGGTCGCGGTGAGCCGTGGACTATCCCGGCAGACACAGGGCGAAAGGCAGGGCTATACCACGGATGGGACGCCAGTCCATCACAGGGCACCGGGGGCAAATCGCTAGGTTTTACGCTAGGTTTTACGATAAAGAGCAAAAAAGTTCCCCACTCCTCAATCCTACAAAAAGGTCCCCACACCTCCGCCCGCAGACCAATCCTACACCGCACACGGAATGTGCACGGTGTGGTGAACAGGCGAAGTCACACTCGGACACAACGTGTGGGGACTCGTGACTCGCGGGGTCGACAGCCGTCACTTAATAGTGCCATGCAACCAACAACACGGGCCAGCAATTCGCATGTTTGTTGCGTCGCAGCAGTCCCGTGAAGAGCTTGCACGCTCACTGGGTATTTTTCTGCTGTAATAATAAACATCTACCTATCTATCGCGGTATGAGAGGAACGTGAGTCCCAGTGTGCCGAGAGCCGGAGGCACGGTGTACATTAATGGAACTCCCTCGATACAGCCCGACAATAACGACCAAGGCCTTCCTTAGAAAGCAGCAGAAAGGCGGAAGAGAGAGAGACTCTTTTCTTACCCAGCTCTTGAAAACCCGAGGACATGGGGAAAACAGTGCAACAAGTGAGTCTGCAGATGCCGGCTCTGAAGTGATATATGTTGGTCGTGTCACATGCGGTGGCCTAAAGAAAGCACTGCCTTCACTGGTGATTGTAAAATATACAAATCAAACGGAGCGCAGTGCTCGCAACGTAACGTACTGG
The DNA here is from genome assembly GCA_036362915.1 of Geotria australis. NCBI lineage: Eukaryota > Metazoa > Chordata > Hyperoartia > Petromyzontiformes > Geotriidae > Geotria > Geotria australis. The sequence continues at coordinate 4,495,359 of JAZEWU010000011.1, read as the reverse complement.
ATGTTAGATTAATGAAGATCGCTGTAAAGTGAGTGAAATCGATACATTCAAGCGTTTGCATTAAAGCACTGCTTAGGGCCATCGACTTTCCATGTAAGCACCACTGCACGTTGACCTACGCTTCTCAGACAAGCAACGCAGCAAGAACGCGCGCCTGTAGATATTTTAAGACACGGGTCTTGGATATTAAATACACGTGCGGCAGCAGAAATCCATTGATAAAGACAATACACGGTATCTACAAAGCACTTACATTACCGACTGCTTTAATCGATGTGATGGTTGATAAAACGGCGGCACAGTGGCGCGGTGAGCAGCGCTGCTGCCTCACAGCAAGAAAGACCCTAGTTCGAATCCCAGCTCGGGTGCCTTTCTGTGTGGAGTTTGACGCTTTTCAAAATATATTACAGCACTTACAAATGTATAGAGCCCTTGGTAACACAGTAATGTACTGTATGTGTGTGTGCAGGAGAGCGGTGTTCTGCATTGTAAACTGGGTCTCATTACTTTAACTCGGCTCTGTAGTCTGACCTTGTTTAAAGGGGAGACGCACACAAGCTCCGGAGACACACGCTGAAGAAAAACCATCCACTGCTTGTACGACTGCATGGTAAAGCACAAAGGGTTCGATGACTCAAACACACTATTAATTGATTCTCAGTATCCACTTTATCCTGTAGTGGATTGCCGTGAGCAGGAGCCAACCTGACAGATGTAGGGCACAATGCAAGGCTATGCTCCTGATGGGACACCAGTCCATCGCTGAGCACCAAGAGGATCTAGTTAGCAGACCAGTTAACTGTGAGAGGAAACCGGAGTACTCGGCAAAAAAACACACGAACGTGGGGAGAATGTGCGAGCTCCACACAAAACAGCCACCCGAGCCGGGAATCGAACCCGAGTCTTCTTGCTGTGAGGCGGCACCACCGTGCCACTCCTCAAACACATCACGTTATATTTAATCCTTCACAAGCGCACATTGCATCTGCACAACACCAAGGCTTTCATGTCTTATTTCAGCTTTACAGCCCACTTATTTACAACTACTCTTGTGAAACTTTAACACTGTTTTATCTTTGAATGCTCACTTTTGCACTGGTGCCATCAACCCTCTCAAGCACTGCCCCCACCTTTATGCCACCGTCAGAAAAAAACGCATCACACTTGCAACGCGATCGCCCGTAGGGCGGGCACTCTGCTGGTGTTTAATACAAAGTGGTTGTGGCCGGAGCTGGTAAAGTGCAGTGTGTAATCATTCCCGGTGACATGGGAATCCAGAAAGTCATTTTTTTGGCACAACAGAGCAGCCGCGAAGCGCCATTAGCTCCTGGCTGACGCCAAACAGGGCTGGTAATGGGCCGGACCACTGGGAGCCGTGGCCTACACCCAGTTTGGATGACCCCTGCCGCTCAGCTCTCCGCTCACAGTTATAAAGTTACAGTCCCAGCAGTGGGGGTGGGGGGGTGTACACTCAACCTATTCTCCCTCGACGATCAATAAAATGCACGCCACTTTGTTGGAGGTCGGCGGTAGTTGTCCTACGAAAGGATTGATCCGTACCATATGAATGTGAAATTTATAGAGGCTGGCGAAATGCCAGAAATCGAGATAACAACTACCCCATCCTTGCATTCAGCAGGAAGCACCTTTGACTGTGATGCATATCCAATAGACAGGGACATGCATGCAGTTAAAACATAAAATGCGCATTGCTTGTTGTTGGATGTACGCTGTGACTTGTGATGATTGTATGTTCAGCCGTTGCGACAAAACGCACTGCTTGGAACCATATAATCGGTTGTAGCTAGAGATTCTCAATTAGTTTCTTAGTTTTTTCTATTTTAGCGATATTGTTAAACCACTTACTAAACCATTTTCTAAACCGCTTGTCCTGGCCAAGGTCGCGGCAGCAGCCTGTTCTAAAATATCAAATGTATCCCCATATTCATGACTGTTGAGTGGCGCTTACTTCATTTCGCTCGTGGTGCTGAGCTGGTTGAGCCAGTAGAGAACATGCCACAGTCTTATGGTGGAAGACAATTTAATCTTCGGACAACTTCTGCCAGCTTTTTACAAAGCAGCACTGATTTTCATGGTATAGCTCTTTTTATGAGTTAGGTCACGTAACTCATGAAAAGAGCTATACTATGGATAACATTGGTCACGAAAGCCTTCGCATTAAATCAGTACCGATTTTATTGAGTACACAGGACTGATCAGCTTAGCTCCCGATCAGCGTTCGGGAGCTAGGCTATTACAGTTTTACATTCGTGAATGAACAAGCTATATTTCGAAGAGAAAAAAAAAACAAAATATGAGCCACGATCCAGTATTGATGACAGAAAAAAATGACAGCCAAGAATTTTAATAATTTTACAGATCTGGTAATTGTTTCGATGTGTGCCAAGCAGGGAGTTATGTTGTCAGAGCAGCATTTATTTTGTCAAAGTATTTATTTTGTAATGCTTGACAAACATTCACTTCCCAATTTCTGGAACATTAAATATGGGTCTATAAATAGCCGCAAGGAGCAAGTAGCCCTAATAGGCTGGGGCATTTTAATCTCAGCCTGCAAACGATATACATCTCGCTAAAGAATTAGATTCCTTGTACAGCACATTTTTCGCCTAATTTAGCAGCAGGATGTGAGGTTAATTAATTCTCCATTAAGACACCCCACATGAGTATCGTATTTTAATCCTCTGCTGTGTTTATATAAAGTGATTGCAATTATCCTACCATACGTTACATTACTTCATCTTTAAATTCATTCCCCTATTGTTTGATGCAATATGGCAATTTTACTTTAATAATGCTATTCCATCTCACAGTTGGGGGAGCGATGACACAGTGGTTAGGTTCACAGTGCTCTGAACCCGGCCACCTAAGTTCAATTCGAAGTCAGGGCTAACATGAGTAGTCGTGGAATTGGTCCTGGCGATCAGCCTGCAATGACCGTTGTGGTGAAATATGGTTAAGCAGCACCTAGGATCAACGTGGCTTGCAGAGGCCTTGATCCAGCTATGGATTCACAAATTGGCTCTTAATTATTATAATCATTATCATTTAACATATGACGGTTGCTCTTCAGAGCAGAGCGATGCTTCCAACGTGGGAGGCGAAACGTCGCGAGGGAGAGATGGAGATCGCTCAGTGACGCGGCTATCCCGAAAGAACAGCTCTGAAGGGCAACCATCAGTTTAGGACATCGTCATCCGGGCTGATGCTCAGCAAGCTTTCGAAAGGGCACCTTCCCTCTTGGTGGTGCTCACAGGACGAGCCTCTTTCTCCTCTCTCCCCTCAACACGAGTTCCCCGGGGAATAACGCAAAGCATCTGAAGGCTGACGCGCGTGTTGACGTGTGATGGCGGAGAAGCTGCGTTTACACTTGAGCGTCAGCTCCAGCTTCGGCCGACCTGCTCAGAATAACCGTATCTTCTTTACGTTATCCTTACCCTGGGGGTTTGGTGAACTCGGCTGGACACGTGATGAGCAGGGATCGTGGCCGGGCTGCCTACCGGACCCTGCTGTGCGTTCCTAGCAAACTACACGAGCAACGCTTATTCAGAGCCGAGTCTGCGGCCAGCTTTAACCCAACAACAATATTTAGTTTCGTACAATAGTTTAATCAATGCCACTGCAATCCACAAGCACGGAGGTGTATGTATATATGTATGTATGTGTTGAAAGACGATTAATGAGTGTTTATGAGTGTGGGAGGAAACCGAAGCCGCCCGGGAAAAGCCCACACATGCGAGCGGGCAACACTCTATCTCACACAGATTCGACAGATGATACTAGTGCAGGGGATGGCTCCTCCGCCACGCCAACAGGAAGGGAATTCTCATCCCATCTCACTGTCAGAAACTGCTTAATCCTGTACAGGGTTGCTGTGAGCCGGAGCCTATCCCGGCAGACACAAGGCGCGAGACAGGGCTATACCCAAGATCGGACGCCAGTCTATCATTCAGCACCAGGGGCAATTTAGTCAGCAGGCCAATAAACCTATGCAGCAGCATGTCTTTGTTACTGTTGGAGGAAACCGGAGTGACCGGCGAAAACCCACGCGGATATGGGGAGAACATGCGAGCTCCACACAGAAAGGCACCCGAGCCGGGATACGAACCGGGGTCCTCCTTGCTGCGAGGCGGCAGCGCTGCTCCCCGCGCCCCAGGAAGGGGAATTGTACAACATTTGTGCGATCCCAGCAACCCTCACCTCCACTCAGGGCCGGCTTTAAACACACGCTCCGTGCGTCATCACCGCCCGGCTATTATTGCTGGCGTTCTGGTGAATTTGGTGCCTGAGCAAAATATCCTTCGTGTAAACTCAGCTAAAGGGCAGCAGGGTGCTCGGTGAGAAACGTTACATTTTAGATGTGACACCAAACAACATCCATGCTCGCTGTGCGCATTAAAATCCAACGAGACGCTTTGTACACAGTGCGTGCGCGGTACCGGCATTGGCCCAGCTCAGATCGCGCTACGTGGGTCAATTAAATACTTGGCCTGACTCGAGTTTCTCTGGCTTGGATAAAAAGCTCAGTAAAAATAAATTCGTTTTGAATGCGTGGGCTGAACATCCCTGTGAGAGACTCTGTGTATCTCCGTAGGGCCTTTATGCATGATTGCAAGCCATAAATATACCGAGGTAAATTAATAAATAAGAGGCCAAGTAAATAGGAAATCCAGGCGGCAAGCCTCTAGAAGCGTGGCCTTTCTTTGGTCTGTAAATGTTTTTTAACAACGTTAAACGTTATTATTATTATTATTATATACAGCATATATGTCAATATAAATTTAAACAACTTGGTTTTGTTGGCAAATTGACATATACACACACAACTCATTGGCACACGAGCTACACGCAAGCCCTGGTTGTCTGCGGACTACCCAACATTTAATGGGATCCATGCCGTGTCAGCTTTAAATAGCCTCTCTCTCGAAGGCAGAGATGCCCCTGTAATAACGTCTCACGATGCCACAAATGACTTGGCCGTGGAGATAGCACGCGTCTTTGTGCCCCGTCTGCTTATCACGATCCCACGAATGTGTTTGAAAGCCCGACGAATGAAAAACACTAGATGGGAGCGGTGACTTCAAACTCCGCAACCTGACAAACAGACAAGTCATTCATGAGCGCGACGAAGCGATGGGTGAATTGGGTTCACCCCGACTACAGCCTCAACAAGTCGTGTTATCGCCACACGTTTCAATGCCTGCAATGTCAATGCATGGCTATTCAAATCGCGTAGCACTCGAAATAATGCGTGGATTGTCGCAAACACGCACCTAAGATACATACATGGCACAAAGCCGTAGGCAGTTTAACTCTTTGTAACCGCTGGTCAAGGGGAATCACAGATTGGCAGCCAAGGAACGGAACACGTCCGAGAGGACGTCCACACGGGAGATGGGAGCGATGCAATCGACTCGACGAACGCAGACGTTCGGTGGATCGTACATAGCAAGAACAGGAGACCTGGCCGTGATAACGGGAGGCCTTTATCCAGCAGTGTATTGAGCATGGTTGATGACGACGACTATGATTTTCCTCCGTTAAAATACCGGCGGCAGCGATGAGCTGCGGCTGAAGAGCCAGGCAATCAGAATCTCACCAGAACTGTGCCCAATTTGCACCGTGTCTCTCTACGTCCCGCGTATCTCCTTGGCGTTAATTTGCGAAGATGCCTGGTATCAAGAGTAACGCGACTCCAACTGCTCGCCGCTGCGCGTTGCCGTGTTTATTTCTGGCATTTCTACTCGATTAATCGGTGCCCTGCATGCCGACTCACTACTCGCGGAGTAGGTGTCTCCAAGCTCAAGCGAGCAAGCGATGGGGTTAATTTATGAAGACAATCACACACACACCGACGGTGTAAATTCTACATTCCACCGACGGGGCCGAGTCTTTCCGAAGGACAACCACTTTTGAGTTCGGACACAGAGGTACTGTACTCACGTTATGGATCCCGAAGGGACACTGAGCTGAGTTGGGACCCTCAGTGTGACCGGAACTCATGATTTTTAAAACTCAGGAGGTCCGAGCATCACGCCACCCAGTTGAATCGCTCATAGAGTACGACCAAGAAATGATGGTTGCTCTCCACAGCTGTTGATTGTGAATAGCCGTGTCGAGCGCTCTCCCTCGTTCTCTTGCAATGTTTCGCCTCCCACGTTGGAAGCATCATCAGGCATTATGCTTCCAGCGCAGAACGACGCGAGAGATAGAGAGAGGGAGAGTGCTCGACACGGCTATCCCGAAAGAACAGCTCTGAAGAGCAACCATCATGAGTCGAGCCGTGAAAACCTCCATCAGTACGGCCAAGAAATGCATCCGTTCCATCGGCACTCCGTTTAAAGCGCACGGCCGTCCGGCACGTTTGTTTAATGCTCCGGGACGCGGGACGCGACGTCAAGATGCAACTCGCGAAACGCGCGGCGGCTCCTTTCACTCGAGTAGCTTCGCTCCAGCCCTCCGGCGGCCGCGAACCGCGCGCCGAGATCTCCCACTCCGGCGGACATTCCTCGGGGAGGCGGTTGTAAAATTGCCTGAAGGCGGTGCCGCGGCGCGCAACGCTCTGCCAAGCGGCCCGCGAGGTAGGACGCCCAAATTGAGGTCGCGGCCCACGCGAAACGCATCTGCGCGTGTTTTGACGGCAGCCACTCGGCAAGGCGCGCCGGGGATATCGACAGATGCTTCAAGAGGCGGCTGCGGCGGCAAAGTGAGCAGCCGAGCTGTGGATCTGTGAGTTTTGAGCCGTGAGCGACGATGCGTCGTGAGCAGTGTGCCATGAGCCGTGAATGAGCCGCGTGCCGCGAGTGAGCCGTGAGCCGTGAGATGCGAGCGAGCCATGATCCTTGAGCAGCAAGCCGTGAGTGAGCCGTCAACAGTGAGCCGTGAGCCTTGAGCTGTGAACCACGAACGAGCCAAGGGCTGTGAGCCGTGATTGAGCCGTGAGCCGTGAGCAATGAGATGTGAGTGAGCCATGAGCCGATTCAGAGCCCTAGACACGGCTATCCTGAAAGAACGGCTCTGCAGAGCAACCATCAATGTCTCTGGTTATACATTTTAATGCACAAATATGCTTTAGCTGCCTCCAGGGAAAATAAACAAATAAAGATAAGGTTAGGGACCATGAACATACAGTTAAATAAAGGTGCAATGTGGAAGACGAATATATAAAACCGCTTTTCAACTTCTGCCCCTTTAAGATGTTGGAAACTGTTCTAAAAAAAACCACTGACTTGAAGTAGCAATCAAAAACTGGCAGTTGCTCATTCCAGTTTTGGTACTAATTTAACACCAATCCCTTTGTAGGCGCGCGTATTTGCAGAACCATCATTGGACTATGAATAGTTCACTTTAGTTTTGTACAGCAGGAGAATATGGCGTTTTTGGCAAATGTTCTGCAAATGTTCTCTATCGAGACGGAAATAACAATAGTTATGAATATTAAATCGGATGTCAACGGTCTTTGTAACAGGTTTGTGGAGTTGTATGAAAAAGTAATGCAAATATAAACCTTCAGAGTGTGAAAATGAAAACACACTTTTTGAAATTGAAAGGAAAATAAATATACACTGCTTCAGTAAAAGTGCTGGAAATGATTTAAAAAATAAACTTCGAACGCAAACGGGACGAGGTATGAACGTGTTGCCGGGAGTCCGAGTGACTTCTTTTCAGTGGAAATGTTGCAAGATTTTGGGAGTGAAGAACTCGAGCAATTATAACTCATAGAAAATGTTTACCTTTTTAAGACCTTAACAATTGTGTTATTCCCAGGAATGGTAAAACCTTTTCTCTTTTAACATCATCTGTGTACTGGCAAAAAGGTACCCATAGATAATCCATGCCGATTACGTCTGATCGGGGCCATACTATGGAACACTGCCTTGTCTGTGCTCTACTGCCCAACCTCTGCAGCTCAAAAGACCTTGCGGAGTTCAATGAAAATGCCAGGGGCTGTGCTAGGAAATGGGAAACTGTAATTTAACCATCGCGCTTCGAAGAATCGCAAAGAAGAATAAGTATCGACGTTGTGGAGTAAGTAAGTATAAGTATCGACGTTGTGGAGGTGGCTGGATAACTGAGGAGTGTCTCGCACATCAGCGCACCACGTGAAACGAACTGAGGCCCTCAAATGAAATCAAACATTGTCACCTCGGATGAACCTGCTTCACGTGTCGAACACGTTGATGGTCTCGACACAGTCGCTAATGGCTGCGCAAACAAACCCATCAGACATCGAGTGGGGTTTCAATTATCCAGCGTGAGCGCGTCTCTGAGAGTACGTACTTGTGTCACCGATGGACACAAGGCAAACTATCTTTGAAAATGGCTTGAAATGAATGTCTATCTTGTGGTCGAGAAAAAAGAATCAATGGAGACGACATCAAAAGCGGTTGTGTGCTGTCCCCAAATTAGAAGCATCTTTCATTTCACTCGGGGTCCTGGAAGGGTCATGTTATGTTCTGCGTGGCCTGATTAGGACCGTGCATTTGGGTTAAAACCTACAAAAGGTTTTTTTTTGGAGAAGAGAACTAAATATAAAATGTGGATTTTCGCAAATCAACGCAGTGACCCAAATTGGTGTGTGGTGTTAGACCACGTGATGGTTTTATGCAAAAATCCATGTCATTAGCGCTCAACCAGCCAACAAGATTGTTCATCATCATCATTGTCAGAAACCACTTGATCCTGTACAGGGTTGCGGTGAGCCGGAGCCTATCCCAGCAGACACAGGAGGCAAGGCAGGGCTATACCCAGAATGGGACGCCAGCCCATCACAAGGCACCAGGGGCAATTAAGTCCGCAGGGCAATTAACCTATGCAGCAGCATGTCTTTGGACTGTGGGAGGAAACCGGAGTGCCCGGGAAAAACCCACGTGGACACGGGGAGAACATGCAAAGTCCACACAGAAAGGCGCCAGCGCTACTCACCGCGCCACCGTGCCGCCCCACAAGATTATGCGTTTCAAAATATATTGTTGTTTACACGTGCCAATATAGTGAGCACGTTAAGACTGATAAAGCTCCTCCACTTCTTCAGTGGCAGCTTAAGACTTCTCACGACTGAATTGAGCAACAGAGGTTAGCTCGAACTGCTCTGGGCTGCATCAGGCAGTGATGTCGCAAATCAAGCAGACTGCCTGATCAAAGCAGCTCGGAGCAGTTTTTGATCGATACATCGGCACGCAGAGATAACCACATCTTTGTAAATTTGACAATCGTGTCGGGTGGTGGAAGGGTTGATGACACGTGTGTTAGCGTACAGCTACCACGTGGCTTAAACCAAAATCGAACGCGGATCGGAACATACCCTGTATCTCGTTTGACTCGTGTGAAACACTACGCTCGGAAAAAACATAAAGAGGGTGAGTGAGGCTGAGGTAGACTTGGCCACTGGATGGATTGAGCCTATCTGAAAGGACATGGGTAATAAGAGAAATTATTTTGCAAACGCCGCTGCCTTGACTGGATAACAGAAGATGAATACATTAAATCTGTTTGTGGAAAGTACTGCCCACAATGAAAACAACAGTGTCGGTTGATGAATAAGGTGAATGTGACCGTCTGTGTACTCACTGAGAATCCTAAGTGCATGAATATAGATGAATAAATTATTGAATAACTCCACGATACTGGGTCCAATATGATGCATTTGTCCGCTGCTGTGTGAGAAGAGAGTAAACCCATTTCGTTGACATCTCCAAAGTAAATGTTCTGTTGGTGCACACAATCATTAGATAAAATATGCAATCGCTCAGCCTTCGCTTTGGCGTTTGCAAATGTATTTTTATATCACGTGTCACCCAGCAGAGATAGGCAAAGCAAGCATGAACTTTGTTTGAGAAAATAGTGTCATGCATTCAAAGTGACATTGCATCTGGAATTGGAAACGTGCTAGTTCCTTGTGAGCAGAAAAATGGCCAAATGACCTTTTGACCCGGGAGTCTCATGAACACAATCGTAAATAGAGTAATGATGCGTTTTGCCAAACGTCCTTTGAGCAACAAAAACAAAAATACGTATGTTCGAGGCTCGATGCCAATCTATCTTTTATATGTTAATTATTATCAGCAACTCGCATGTTTGTTGTGTCGCAGGAGTCCTGTAAAGAGCTTGCAAGCTCAGAGGGTATTTTTCTGCTGTAATAATAAACATTTATCTATCTATCTGCCATGCACACTCAGAGCATGGCTAAGCTAGCCTCAAGGAGGTCATCAAACTACACAGGGATTCAGACTGAACCTGGGGGTCAATGGGAGCACAGCACAGTTCACTGCCAAGTGACCCAACATAAATTGCTTTTGCCGCATATCCACTGCGTGCACTTACACCAAAGGCGGCGGCGGCTCGCACCGTCTTCACGAACGAAGAAGCCACGCAGAGCGGGCGACGGACAGCGACGAAAAAAGCCACGGTGTTTATCTGTTGCAAGAAAAAAAAAATCTCCTCCTGCTCCTTTCTTCATAATTGTGCTTCCTTTTGAGCTACACTTTAAAGCGCGCTCCCCCGCGGTGCTGATGTTTGCTCGTCTGAAACACAATCCGGCGCTGCGCAGGGCACCGGCTGGGGTGTCCTCGGCTCGCCGAGAGACGTCGGTCTGACCGGCCCCGTCTGGCCGGCCCCGCCGCCTCCCCCACGCGCCCGGCGAGCGCCTTAGAGCCGCGGCGAGACGTTTCGAAACCGAGGATCTGTGAATCGTTCCAGTCACACCCTGTGCTGCGTGCGCGGGTCAGGTGGGACGGACATCGGGGTGGGATGGTGGAAAATTATACATTACGCGCTTTGCTCTGGTGTCGGGGAGATTAACTGGAGTTTTGTAAGGCCCTGTCCGTTTCACTGCCGTTTTCCGAAATAATAAGGTCTCCCTCGTCTGTTTGATTTGCTTTCCGTATCAGCTAAAGGTCCCTTCCATATAGCGCGCGCATTTTTGCGCAGCTATTGCACAAATAAGTAAATAAATCCCGTGAGTTGTTTTCAAGCTAGTTTTAACATACTGCAATGCGGTCCTTTGATAATCAAGATGGACTGCACCGTGTTGGTGGCCCATGCTCATGCAAAGAGTGAATCATTTCACCCCCACGTTTCTCAACGCTGCCTTAACAGAAATCATTTTAGACGGCAAACTTCCAGGCAATGGCCATTTCTCTACTTCTCTTAACACTGTGCTATATATACGTCGATGTTATGAGGGCAGGGTTAATAAATATAATAATTTGAATAAAACTTCAGCTCGCAATGCACCCCGTGGTCTCTGCTCACTCTCAACGAGAGAGTACGGCACATAGGCGTGAGCAACCACAGAAAACGTGTGAATGCAATGAAATGTTTTCCAACTGGGTCATGTGTAGTTTGATCACCCCTGGCTAAAACATACATATGTATGTGCGTACAAAAAGTGAGCGTTCATTAAGCCTAGCACGGCGCCTGAAGCCGTGGTTATAGCCACACTAGCTTCTTGCTACCTGGTACACCTCCACTATTGCCTCAGGGTCATCACCAGAGGTAAGCACCCCCTCCCCACTGTTCATCTGAGCAGGAAAAAAATTCAACGTTACGTTATTGCTGGTCTTGCACTAAAATGGTGATATTATACACCGTACATAATACAGACAAAAACAATAAAATCGACCGAATACAAATAAATATCCTGACAAAGCGTTAAGAAATATTAAAAACCTCCGACAAAACAAAAATAATTGTGCACTCGGTGCCTGCTAATGAAGCAATTACAGCAGTTAGAGAGCACAATGGCGGCTTTGTCACACGACATGGGTGGTGAGTCTTCCCTCTGAACGGATGGAGACATGCGCTCGCAACAGACGACACATTTATTCTTAAAAATATCTGTGGCCAAGGCTGCAGAATCCAGCATTTCGACGGCCACTGAGGAAGGATAAACACCGATGCGCGTGACGCACTGGTGACATCTGCGCCTCACCGAGCCAGTTCGACTCCTGCCTCGGGCACCTTTCTGTGTGGAGTTTGTGTTTCCTCCCCCTGTTCTGCGCGGGTTTCTTACCGGTTCTCCGGCTTCCTCCCACAACAACAAAAAAGACCCTCATTCCAGTAATTGGCCGATTACATAATAATAATAATAATTCAATTTATATAGCGCCTTTCATCATAATATATAGGACGTGGTGTCTGGCAAATGTTGACGCCAAATAACTACGGTTTCCTCGCGCTTCCAAATTTTGTTTCCCTTCGAATGCCTTCAGCAATGAACAAGAATCCGCGGCCCGTTAAAACTCGCATGTACTATTATCGTTCGGTGCACCTCCTCACTCAGCAACGTAGCTTCTCGGCAACTCGCAACGCTCCCAAGCGACCAACACATAAATAACGAGGGGGGGAGGCGCGAATTAAGTTCAGCTCCGTGGGACCCCCTGGCAGTGTTGCGGCCTGCATTGTTTGACCTCGCGTGAACCCGTGAAAGGCGACTGATAAAATCCCACCGGCCGCTCCGAGGTGCCTGCTTCCGCTGCCACACGCGGCCGCGGTTGATTTGTGGATTCACCGCGCCGAGGAGCTTTTGTCCCCCGTTCAGCGTTTACGCTTCGCTGACCCCTCACTGAGCCCTCACCTAGCGTCCAGACACGCGGCCCGGACGCCGCCAGGATGTGTTGTGCGATACGGATATTATTCAGGCCAATAAAAATGAATGCAGAGTTTTTCGGTCCATGTGTGATGCGGTTCAGCTGAATGGATCAGTTTGCTGGGCTTTTCATCTTACTAACTTCTCACCCACACCCCCCCACCGAAGTTCCATCGTTTGCTTTTTCACCGATATTCTATTATGCATTCAAATGTAAATGAGCCGATTGTACAATGCAGGCATCTGTTTATTGATAAATGTGGACATTCTGACTGCAGCGAGGGGTGAGTGCCGGGCTGTGAGAAGCCCTGGCTCAGTGATGAGCACGTTCTTCTCCACAGGAATGGCAAATGGCCAAGATTTGGGAATCGGCTCTCAGTGTCTTTGCTCAATGCTGCGTGTCATTATGAAAGCACATGTTTGCCTCGCTGTTTTGTCCCACATTTTAACGATATTGTAAATACGTTTTTTTCTCTACGGTGGCTTTTAGTCCACTCTGCACCCACTCGTGATGCAGAGAAAAAGTGAGGAATTGTGGGCAAAGTGCAGAGTCAGGCATGTGGCAGGGGTGGGCACTTTGGCCCTCACCGCTAAGAGCACATTCCGTGCCCCTGTGGGAAGAGGTAAAATGTAAACAATGAGAAGACCTCCTGTGGACGTTGGCATTGATGTGTAAGAATTGTTTTTATTTCAGAACGGCAGGGTGGCATAGTGATTAGCAGTGCTGCCTCGCAGTAAGAAGAACTTGGGTTCGATTCCCGACGTGGGTTGCCTTTCTCTGTGAGTTTGCATGTTTTTCCAATGTCTGCGCGGGTTTTCACCAGGTACTCTGGTTTCCTCTCATAGTCCAAAGACATGCTGCTGCCTAGGTGATATGGCCTGACTAGTTTGACCTCGTTGCCCTGCGATGGACTAGGATCCCATCCTGGCTATAGCCCTGCCTTGTGTCCTCTATCTGCCAGGATAGGCTCCAGCTCACCACAGCCCTGTACAAGATGAATCAGGTACTGATAATGGATAGATAGATAGATGGACGCCTCTGCCATTATCAAAGCACACGTTTAACCGTGACATTTCCGATTTAATAAGCCGTCACACGGCAATTACAACAGATGGTTTTGGCCGTTAGGCTTGCTTGTAGGCGTTAATACGCAAAGTTTGGTGAAAAATCTCTTTGGGGGAACCATTCTCTAATACGGCGAGGGGGGGGGGCACAATTCCCGGCAAGAGTTCTACACGGATTCTTTGTCTTACGGTGTATTGTCAAGATCACACAAGCATTCAAAAGATGAGAGAGGGAAGCGCCTGGCCTTCAAGATGAAACATGATGTAATGGCCGAGGTCCGGGCAGAAACAACGAGACTCAAGGAAACTGTAATGAAAGAAAAACTTCAAAGTTGGATTTTTCTCGAAATGACAGATGTATTATTAACAATGATTTTTTTTGTTTCAAAGCTAATTCAAAATATACAAAAGTGCGCGGCATCAAAGGTTATCGAAAACAGACGGATTGAACATTTCAACTCACGCGTTTTAAGGTGACCACAATTGCGAGCAACCAGATAATGATTTAATTTGATTTATATAACACCACCGATTTAGCAGCAACTGCTAACGACATCGCCAAGCCACATTTTTAAATGAGAAACTGCATCTGGGACGGACGCGGTGGCTGGAGAAACAGAAGCGTCTCCTATATTTACACCCAGTCCGATGTTACATCACAGTCGCGCTGCATGCCATTAGCACCCCGCGGTCAGCCTCTCAGACGTGTGTCTTGATTTTCACACGCCCAGGCTTGGCAGCTTAATGGCAACGAATTTGGGTCGATGCAATGCACTCGAGCACTCTATCCTCGGCACCTACTTTCACGATCATTACACGGGCCAATCTGAGGTGCTGGCCAGCCAAGCCAGCACCAATATTTAAAAGGCGCTTTTGTTGTTTGTGAATGCATTTAAAGGGGATTACACATCAAACCAGAGTCTTGTCTCTACGTACTTACAGGAGACGTTCACTGCCGTGGCGTCACGAGACAGGATGCACTGCGCAATTAATTCGCAGTACAGGTCGTGCTTTTGTATTTTTAGCCAAGAAAGCTACATCACGTAATTCTATCATCCATAGAGAAAACACAATTACATTGATCCTACTTATTATGCGGCAATGACGATTGCTGAAATATTTACACAGGACAGCTTCACTGAAAATAGAAAAGTCCATTTGTAAGAAAAAAAAACACACAACGGCATCAACGGTCAGATTTTTATACCGAACTCAGGCGTATATTGTTACCAGTTAATTTCAAAGTGTTATAATGTAGCCCACACACATATGAAATAGGAACGTGGTACAACGTCAGAACACATCACAGCTGTATGGCACAACCGGCAGGGTGGCACCGTAGCCACACTTGGGCCTCACTGCAAGAACAAGCTGGGTTTCCTGGCTTTGGCACCTGTCTGTGTCAAGTTTAGGCACCTGTCTGTGTCAAGTTTGTAATTTGTGATTCGTAATGTTTGTTTTAGCGTTAGATTGCCGTGTGAGTTTAATGTCAATTAAATCTATGCACCCTGCACCGAGCGAGCCAAACAAATCAAGTTGTCATCTGGACAAAATGTGCGAATGGATATTGTTTTTCAGCAAACAGATACGTTAAATTATCAAGAACTCAGACCTCGAATTTGAGCTCTGTAATCTGCAGCGGAAGCCGAATGGAAATGTAAAATGTTGATTGCTCTTCCAAAATATAGGTTTGCTGAATTGCAAAATCAATCGGCATGTTTTCCTGCGTAACAATTTGATTTGTTTGGCCTTGTCTGGAGGTAAATTGTGCACATCTCTAATTGAAATTATACCCACACAATGTAACCAGAAACTCATTATGAATCATGAAATTAGGTGTGATAGACTGCATACAAAATACATGTCATTTGTGCTGGAGTTTATGGTTTTCTCTATGTCCAAGTGGGTTTTCGCTGGGTGCTCCAGTTTCCCTTTATAGCTAAAAACGACGCAATTTTGCCGATAGCAATTTAACACCCATCACCATATCCACGCGCCCGGAGAAAATGCGCGCGTTACAAAAGTAGATTATGATTATTACTATTCTTGCCGTGAAGCGGCAGCGCTACTCACCGCTACGCAGACACCGTGCTGCCGCCGCGTGTCCCTCACGCAGATCGTTAATGTGGCCCGCAGCAGAGGCCGATTGAGGGATCTCATTACCACTGTGCCGAGGCCGTTACGCTCCATGACGCGGGCTGCCCCCGTGGAGGCCTCGGCGTGTCAGTCTCGCCCGAGAGCGGTTTCTCGGAAGGGGGTCAGAATTAGCCCCTCGGCCGCGGACACCTTGTTAATTACACAAGACGTACACTCGGGGCTGCGACAGCCCGGGTGCCGCACGCGCGCTCGACGCGTGCGCTGATCGAGAAGCACCTCTGTTGGAACATATCACGGCTATAGCCCTTTTCACGAGGTAGGTCACCTAAAAATAATAAATGTCGTAAAGCCGCCTCCACCCGACACAGAAAATCAGTAAGGGTTGTCATGTATAAATGCTGTGGGTTCGCTCTACAACATACCTGTGTGCTGGAGAAGTAAAGATTTGGCACGTTTTGTTCCAGCACTGGCTCGGGCCAACTGGCTCAGGCCCACTAACACGGCGGAGAAGGGTCGTAAATATGTACATGAGCAACAGGACACATTTACTTTATGGAATATATATACTACACTAATCTGTTACTTCTCAACTGTTGAAAGTAATTTAACGGCTCTAAAGGGAGTCAGTGTTATGAGTAATACGTCCGTACCGAAATCTGTCTCGGGACCATGTATTTATCGCCTTTTTCAACACTCTATTTGCATTCTATTGAGCTGTTTACAAAAAAACAACATTGCCATTTGAAAGGAGAGATAGCCTCGCGGTTAGCTTGGGTACCCGAGTGGCCTGCGAGGCAATTTCCGTTATTTCAGGCATTAGTGGGTAACACACTCGCCACTTAGCCGGTTTTCACAACGGACAGCTCAATTGCCGAGGCTGCCCCGGCATTTCTGCGCGGAATTACCCCACGTGTGACACGTGCTGTAGAGTGCACACCCCGGGAACATCTGACTGCTTTCACGACAGAAGGCCGAAGAGTGCTCAGCATCATAACCCAGCTCAAAATGCATACTGTACACGGTAGCCATGCCTTGCTTGTCCCGAATAAGATAAAGTTCCTCGGATCTTTGTAAAAACAAAAGCGTTATGAAGGTCCTGCCCGAGGCGGTTCGATTCCTACCTTGGGCACCTTCCTGTGTGGCGTTTGTGTTGTCTCCCTCTGTTCTGCATGGGTTTCCTGCGGGTACTCTGGTTTCCTCCGATGGCTAAAACACACTTGCTAATGGGACGATAACATCGTGTTTGTGCACTGGCGCAGCCTCTGGCAAATGTTTGCGCCGGCTAACGAAATCAATTGGCACGTTCCCCGTCTGACAATTCGATTTGTTTGGCTGTGTTGGGAGCTTGATTTCGCGTATCTCTAATCGGCATAATACCCACACGATGTAACCAGAAACTGATTATGAATCATGAAATTGGATGTCACAGGCTGCATACAAAATGCATGCCATTTATGCTGGAGTTTATGTTCTCTCATTATGTCCATATTGGTTTTTACCAGGTGCTCCGGTTTAACTCTTTCGCGAAAAAACACTCATAATTTTGGCCGATAACATCTTAATCTATCAATATAGAGGACGCAGTGTCTGGCAAATGTTGGCGCCAGTTACCCGCGTGGCTGCCTTCCCCTTCGCTCCATCTCCTCCGGGTGGACGTGTTCCTGGACACGTTGCGTTCCTAGGCCGCCACTTCTTCATTAATCTTGACCATCGACCATCGTCCATTTGGACACGTGGCGCGGTCGTCCTGCCCAAACACACCGTATTCACAGGCCACATTATGTCCTTAACCTGCATTTGTTCTGTGAACCGTGCGGCAATTCCCCCGTGGACGTTGCTATTAATCAAAATTAATGAGCCTGTTGATGCGTTCCTCGGTACGTACAACATCGCCGTTTCGCACAGCATGTTAAGTGAAGCCGCACTAAGCGCCCCCGGATACATCCTGTCTGTGACAACTGACGCGGGCCGGAATGAGTACCTGGCAGACAGTCAGCATCGATAATAGGGAGACAAACGTGTCGAGCTCATCACCCTCCGCCACGCCACCCTCCCCCGTTTGCAACGTGTCATCCTTCATATCACTGACTGCACTTGCCCCACGCATTCAACTTGATCTATCACGATGACGTTCTACTCTACTCTTGCGCGTGATGGCAGCAATACGTTCGGGAGATGACTGTCAATGTCGAGGTGTGTTGTCCACGAGAGGGCTTCACGACAGAGATCGTGTAGTTTTCCCATATTTAAGTTTACCAACCTTAGCGCCCAGTTGGTTCACTCGAAGACCTCATCCGATCCTTTTCTGCCCATGACAAAAGCCTTTTTGCTGGATTTAGCTCCGCTGATTCGATTTGAAATAGATTTACTCACGACCGTTTAAACCGGACGATGGTATTGGCTATGTTTAAGGTAACACAGGCACACGTGACAGGTGGGCCATGAGAGGGCCACCATCTCCCACCGACACTGTATAACGGCCTCGTGGGAAACATTTAATTCGGCAGAAACGGCATCTCAGTGAAGGTCCATTTCATAAAAATGGGCCAAACGTTTAGATTGCAACCAACACTGTGGTATATTTTTGAAAACTCGCGTAATATACAATACTTCCACACTCGAAAGGTTATTCTTAGTTTTCAGTGGAATTTAGTCAACAGGCCGATTAACCTCGGCAGCAGCATGTCCTTTGCACCCGTGGGAGGAAATCGTGAATATCCGGCGAATTCCCATGCCGGACACCAGAAGAACGTACAAACTCCGCACAGAAAGGCACCCTGGCCGGGAATCTTGCTGTGGGTCGCAACACTACTACTTCGCCACCGTGCCGCCGTAGGATATCTAATAAAGTAAAAAACATAACGTTCACAGAGAGATTCGTAAATGACCTCTGCAACCTGCTCCGCCGTATATATGCACTTATTACCCCGCTCAGTGAAACGCGTGACTTCGAAAGCTCCGAGCCAGGGTCTGCAAGCTTCACGTGTGCCTCCACGTGAATCACAAATCACTCGGGCGCTGCACGTCCCCCAGAGACCGTGGAAAAGATTACGTTTAAAACAAACAAACAAAGAGAGCGTTTTTGTTCTTCGCGCGTGTTATTTCAAAACAGTCTTAACGAGGGCAGATTCCTGACGGGGTCAGAGGTGAAGGTCCACTTGTAGCCCTTGAGCCGACAGCTGATATTAAGTCTTGCGTGGCATGTGCCCACGCTGCCACGTG
This sequence comes from Geotria australis, assembly GCA_036362915.1. NCBI lineage: Eukaryota > Metazoa > Chordata > Hyperoartia > Petromyzontiformes > Geotriidae > Geotria > Geotria australis. The sequence continues at coordinate 4,476,368 of JAZEWU010000011.1, read as the reverse complement.
TACCGTTGCATTCATATTTTCAGGGGCAAAAGACAATTTTGCTGATATGGATAGCTGGTCTTTATAGCTGTATATGACGGTTCAACCTGCGGAGAATGGGAAAGGCTTGGAGTAGCTCTTTCGATAAGCACCTCTATGATTCCAAATACTCATTCTATCGTCTGCGGGCTTGGGCTCCGTGCTCAAGGCCACACGGCCAAACCTGATGTGGAATTGGTTTTGATATCGTTCGCTCTCACAATACGCAGGGCAGGGTGCAGAAATGGTCGCAGATGAGTATCATTTGCGAAACTCTAAATCCGCAAAACGGTTTTCAAACGTTTTGTTTAGCGTGCGTGAATACTACATTTTTGACTCACAAATTCACTGGCAACTAGTACAGCTCTGTGTTCAGTTTAAAGTCCAAGAGTACTGTTATTCCCCATGGAACATACCGTAGGGATTTACCTCAGTTTTATATGTGACCCAGGGCACAATAAGTAATCAAATCATAAATATACTGGTCTCTCATTAGTTGACACCATTTGTGCCGTCAGGGTTAGGGTATTATTTACTTTAATATTTACCCTTGTCGTGTGACATGACAACTCTGCAGAGAATCTGGCCAGTCAGCTGTATGTAGGCTGTTCTCTCGGCTCATATCGGATCGCATCGTCACCCACCTAGCGGCCAGTACAGAACTGGCCTAGGCTGCCACAGGCCAGCGTAAAGGCCAGTAGCATTAACTGTAGCGCAAAATCAGAACTACCACTCTGCGTAATGTAAGGGCGCAATTGTGTTAGATTCACACACGTGCCGCTCGTCACAGCAAGAGCGCCTTCAACCGTTGACGACTTTACCAAGTGGCGTTAAAGTCAACAGTACGCTACGTGGCGTTCTAAATGATTTGCTTGATTAGATGTAATTCAAACTTGGTGCACAACGCACAGTGATCTGTCTTACATTTTTACGAAATGTAAATACGGTATTAAACAGGTTAGTATTAAGTGTGGGCGTTTTGTGCACGTCAAAACAAATGCCCTCATTCCTTCATAATGACCCACATGATATACGCAATCCAAAACAAACACTCGCCGAGCACGGATATACACACACTCGGTCGCAGCGCCAGCAGGCAAGCCCTCCTAAAACTAAACAGCCAAATTATTCATCGTGATTGTGTTAATAAAGCCCAACAAAGCCTCTCCGACGCTAAACTAAATATACACGGCGCGCATCAAAGGGGAGGACACCGCCATAAAACCGTACATATATAATTAAACATCTGCAGCGACAGAGTGCCAAAGTAAACAAATGCTTAGCGTCAATGTCCCGGTTCCGAGTCGGGAGGCGAGCCTCGCTCTGGACCTCGAATGAACTTGACATGCGAAGCATCCGACACGACCGCGGCCACGATTTTAAACAAATTCAATCTCCGCGTCAAGTCCCCGAAAGAGAATCTGCCACCGCGAGTTCCCTGCCGCCACATGCCCCAAGGTGTCCGCAGACCTCCCCGTGCTGGCGGGAGTCGATACGGTCAATAAATGCGGCTTTCTCAGCAAAATCCCCGTCTCCAAATCTGCAGCCGCTGAGTAAATTGTACTGGCAAGCGGCGGCTGCCTGCGACGTCAAATGTGCTTTGCGTAACGTCCAATTGCGCGAGTATTGACGTCGCTGTCAATCCTGTATTTTTTATAGGTATATGGATTATTCTTATGATGGCTGTTAGTCTTTAGGTCCAAACTCGTGGCGCCGTGGTGAGAACCCTTCAATAACGAGCCACAGGATGCCCGTTGAAGCCCTCGTCATGAGTTAAACTCATTCCCTGTAAAGTTTGTCTTTTTGTGCGCATTCTTATTGCTTAATCTATTTTTCATCTTATTTGTTATCGCGTATCGCTGTGCTTTTATGACTGAATATTTTGCTTTTACTGTACAGAACCTTGAGTTGAATTCGAAATCGGCGTTTATAAATCTAAAATCATTGTTATTAAAGTTGATAGAGTAAAACTTTGTTAGAATTCAGAAGCGATTGCTCGATGAGAAGCAAGCACCCATATTAGGAATGTGTGATTTATGCCACTGGATCATGGCCAAAAGAGCTGACAAGTGCCCCATGTCCATTGATCAAACAGACCATCCATCCATTGTCAGAAACCGCTTAATCCTGTACAGGGTCGCGGCGCGCCGGAGCCTATCCCGCCAGACACAGGGCGCAAGGCAGAGCTATACCCAGGATGGGCCAATCAATCACAGGGCACCGGGGGCAATTTAGTCCGCAGGCCAATTAATAATAATAATAGCATTTTATATAGCGCCTGTCTTTCGTTGTTGACATGCCGTCCTCTTCGCGGCCCTTGTGCAGCGCTTTGTGACCCTCGGGTGAAAGGCGCTATATAAATTGAAATTATTATTATAATTATTATATAGTTTTCTCGATTCATTTATACCAATGACTCAGAGGGTTTTATCTGTATTGACTGACTGACATCGTGTAGCACTCTCCTCCCAATAAAGAAGAGTGTTGTCCTATAGTTGTGACGATTGAGGCCCACGGAAGCGGCATCTAAAGAAGTTTTTGTGTTTTTGAGTCATTGCTTCACATGATGTAAACGGTTGTATGAGTGGAGCTATCAAAAATTGCACTTTTCTGGCCCATGCCTGGCTGTTGATGAAACAATAACTGATCATGGTAGTGCAAAGAAAACATTACATATTTAGGAAACATATTATTAACAACGACCGCAGTACTCGAGCGATCGTTCAAAGGGCAAGCACTGTACAATAGCACGTGAAAGCCCGGCTGTTACAAGCCATCTGGCCGCCAATTTTTCTTGTTGCTCTCATTATTAAGTGGCCTTTGTGCACCGCGCATTTCACATCCGCGAAACACAGCGCCGAATGCATCACTAAGAGCAACGCACGGATCGGCGTTTAAATAAAACCAACGAAAAATAAACCACCCATCACCGCGACTCCTCGGCCCAGAATGAACAAACGTTGGTCCTCGTCAGCGGTGATGAAATGTGACGGGCCCCGCTTTGAGTCGGCATTTCCAAACCACAACGACCCACGAGAAACCATCGCTCTTGCTTTGCGCAGCTCGCGGCATCGTTCGGACGCAACGGCGGTGCGGCGCAGGGGGCAGAGTTCGGTTTCTGTGCCGCCGAGTGAGAGATGGCGAGCGAGCCGTCGCTGCGGCTCGTCTCAATGACGGCTCACCCAAACCTCCGTGGAGAAATGTTGTCTCCTGATACGCAGAAGGTCGTGGGTTCAAAGCCCTCTCTGATGATGCCGGTTTATTGGAGTTCGTGTGTCCGCTCTCTCTCTCTCGCTGTGGTCGTGTGGATTTTTATCCAGGTTCCCTGTTTTTTTTGCTCCACATTTAGAAACATTCGTTTAAATTATTTGACTACGATGAATGTCTAAATATAATGGTGATGATGATATCGGCCAAATCAATGAGCTATCGTGTGTGGCCAGGTCTGCTCTGAAAAAGAGCTCATAATTCAGTGGGCTTTACCTTACAAAATAAAAAAATATATTTAAAAAAAACGAATGGAAAAAAATAAATCATATTATTTGTAACACGCACAAATTCTACGCCCAGAAAGTAGAATAGAAGAGTGTGCACAATCCCGGGAGCTGCTCAATTTCAAATTGTAATATACAAAAATTCAAGTCATTATAAACACTCATAAACTAGTACATGCCAAGTAACAGTTATCTAATACACTGGACCAGCTATCTGAGACACAGGAACAGCCATCTGATACACTGGAACACAGTAATAATATGGAATTAACAGTGCTTTCCTTTTATAGTCCAATTACAGTGAGACGAAATGGGCTTTGGCAGTTCAACAAATTAAGCAATCTCAGACTCTTTTTATGTTTCAAGTCAACTTATCAAAGCCGTCCTAATAATTTATACGGGTTTCATTATCTACAGTAAAACATATGGTTTATTTATGGCAAGAGTCTATGGTTTTACTCAAACACAGGAAATGTATTTTTTGTCACCATCCATTGAGGCACGTATTGACAGATAAACGTGAACGCACTTATCTTAACGGTTAAACAATTGAATATGGGTTAAAAACAAATCAAATGTGCATTGATTTACGTGCCATAAGCCATGACTCTATCGATGTAACACAAAAGAATACCGGTGTTTATACGACAACAAAGATTCTCATAGGAAAACGCGTCTCAATAAATTGTCCTTGCATTGAATCCACTGCTCCGTGAATTAAGGTCACTTCTCACGGTGTCTCGTGCGATGTCTGTGCCGGTCAGGATTCACAGAATGACATAAATCCTTGCCCTGGCTCGTGACGCCTCAGGCAACTCCGCTGAATCTTGACAGCCTTACAATGTCACCTTAGAGAACCAAACACGTACCTTAGTTTATTTTTGGAATGAGACATTCAACAAAATAAATCAAAGTAGATGTTTACGTCACACTAATTATTCGTTGCATTGTACAGTACGGAAATTTAAAAGATAATGCAATGACCTCGGGGTTTGTTTAACTCTTTGTGTCTCGAATTGAATAATTCATTACATCCTGCTGCGTCACGCTCCAGCTTAACACTCATCTCAAAATCACCAAATCCTGGCCAGGGATACCCTCGACTGATCACGCCTGCAGGGTTAAATGAAATGAGTAAAACTTTGAGAGAATTCAAAAGTAATCATTCTCAGGAAAAAAAAATCTCCCATACCAGAGGAGTGTGTAAAATGCTCCCCAATGGCTCAGGGCCACCAGCCATAGATGAGTTCAGTATCAAAAACGAATTTTAACACGGCGACACTTGGCTTCCAGTGTTGCATTATATTACTTTTCTCATCTCATCTCATTGTCAGAAACTGCTTAATCCTGTACAGGGTTGTGGTGAGCCGGAGCGCAAGGCAAGGCTTTACCCAGGAAAGGACGCCAGTCCATAACAGGCTACGTCGCGAGGGAGAGAGGGAGATCACTCGGCACAGCAATCCCGAAAGAACAGCTCTGAAGAGCAACCGTCAAGAATCGAGCCGTGAAAACCGACATCGAACCTGTCCTTGTTGTACCTTTACATATGTTTTCCCATGGCACGGCACAAACAGCACCAATACAGAAACAATCAGAATCTCTGGACACAAGGTAAGCCCGAGCACTCGAGCACCTGCTTCTGGGAATGAAACACAATTGCTGCCGAAGCAACGAGTGAAATGAATGCACACTGATAAAGCTCAAGGCATTTATCTCGAACAATCATTGTCTTATTATGCTCGCAAATTTGCAGTAATGCATTCAAAAATTGCAATTCCTCAACACTTAAAGGGCAATTGCTGATTCATATGCTTGATGATGACTCCAACGTAGGAGGCAAAATGTCGCCAACGCGTAAAGGAGGAACGCTCGACCCGGGTATCCCTAAAGAGCAGGTCTTAAGGACATTTTTTCTCGTGTTATTTTGGTACAATTTATTACGTATTTACAAAAAATACGAGCATTTTGCGAGGCAATGAAGTCTTTGCACCACAGACAACTGCTCGCATCGCTGTATGTGCATGACTGACGCGTCCATGGTCGTTGCTCATCGCTAATAGCGAATCCCATTGCTCAACGTGAGCTAATGCAATCATTGCTTCACCATCACATTTGCACCGGATGACTTGCTAGATCTATTTATCAACATCATTCCATTATTTCGTCATCATTATTCGTACTCATTCAATCCAGCACAGGGTCGTGGGAACCCGGAGCCTATTTCGGCAGATACAGGGCTATAACCAGGATGGGAAGCCAGTCCCATCACAAGGCATTGGGGACCATTTAGTCACCAGTCCAATTAACCTAGGCAGCAGCAGCAGCATGTATTTTGACAGTGCAAGGAAACCGAAGTACCGTGCAACAATCCACACGGACATAGGGAGACAATGCACCACTATTTTATTCTATAACTGTGGAACTCAGTGTTTCGTGGATGCATTAGCAGTGGTATAGAAGCAGCATGTATTGAAAAACACATTGCCGTCATCGTCATTCGATTCAATTGTTAAAACTGCCTGCCTGCTCATATGAGCGTGGGGCAACGCTTGTGTGTGTCGGTGCCCGAAGCCAGTCAAAGGAATGTCACATTTCTATAATGGGGGCAGCTTTTCCATTAGACAGCCACTGTTGACTGCATGCTTCTCAGAGGTTTGACTGTGAGTGTGGCCCCCTAACTGGCATTACGCTAACGGCCTTGGGCATTTTGCTTGAAATGCTGTGGCATTGTCCATCTAAATTAGATTGTAGAGTAACATTTGTGGACATTACCCTGGGCTATTGTCTGAAAAATCCAACCACTAAAACAGTATACAGTAGTGTATTTCATAGGGCAATGGTGATGGTTTTTAAGGGTTTCGCCTACCACGTTGGAAGCATAACGCCTGATGATGCTTCCAACGTGGGAGGCGAAACGTCGCGAATGAGAGAGAGGGAGCGCTCAGTGACACGGCTATACCGAAAGAGCAGCTTTGAAAAGCAACCATGATCCTTCAGTATGGTATTGTTTGCGATCATTATCGTAAAGACTGAAAGGGCAGTCTCACCTTTACAATGGCTGCTTGAAAATACACGGGCATTCCCGTTTCCTCCCACACTCCAAAGACTTGCTACTACATAGGTTAATTGGCCTGCGGACTAAATTGCCCCCGGTGCCCTGTGATGGACTGGCGTCCTGTCCAGGGTGTAGCCCTGCCTTGCGCCCTGTGTCTGCCGGGATAGGCTCCGATTCACCGCAACCCTGTATATGTTTAAGCGGTTTCTAATAATGTATGAATGGATGGATGCCTGGCTATGCTCTGTTTGGTTTTAATGTGCAATGAGTGTTGTGACGCATTGAATAAAAATGCAGGCAATCACAGAGGGAACCGTTCTCCATTCCAAACAAAGCCGCCTCTCTAGTCCTTCTTGTGATTTCAAAGTAAGCACAGTTCCCATCCACTGCACTCTGAGAGTTCTCTAGACAATAAAAAAAGATCAAAGTACGAGTGTTTGCATGGAAGTCGATGCTTCAAGTATCATCACGACTCACAGTTAATGGCAGCAGGAATAACAACAAGTGCCCTACAAAGGAGATGCTGGGTGCTCTGCAGGGTGGTCCATATGTCCCGTGACCCCCATTTCACTTTAGATTACTTAACGTGTTTGCAAACCAATGGGTGTGTAATGCAATGCAAGCAATATAAAAATGGCACTGCGTATAAACTGTATTAATCTGAAATAATTAAGTAACGGTTCATTTCCCGCCTCGGGCGCCTTTCTGTGTGGAGCTTGTGTGTTCTCCCCCGCTTCTGCGTGGGTTTCCTCCGGGTTCTCCGGTTGCCTCCCACAACAAAATCCCCCACTAATCGATTAATTAAATGGCCGATGACATCATAATATGTAAGATGCAGTGTGTGGCAATATGTTGGCGCCGGCAAACCGCCTGGCTGCCTCCTCCTGTTTCCTAGCGCCTAAGAATCGTTTCTCTCTTCGAATGAACACTTATCAAATTAAATGAATATGTGCGCGTTATAAATAGCATTTATTATTATAATTATAAACCAGAAATTAATGAGCAAAGGAACAAATATGTTAGGGGTCAATGAAATGGGGGTCACTCCTATGAGCGGAAACGGCGGCTTAGCAGATGAAGCCATTGCAGTGGAAACACGAGTGAGCTGCTGCCTATAAACTGGGCCTGACAGTTCGTAAACGTCATTAATCGCATTGTTGTTGCGGGCCGGGCGCGTGCTGCAAATCAGTTGCGGAAAACGACGTGTTTTCACTCTGCTGATGCGATCACTCACGCTTGACGAGAGTCACTCACGGTAGATTAAAAAAACAAACGAGTTTTGTTGAGAAAATTAAAGAACGTTCAACCACGGTCGATAATGAAGTTGATGGTTGCTCTTCAAAGCATCCTCAGCCGAGTGCGGATGCTTCCAACGTGGGAGGCGAAATCTTGCGACGGAGACAGGGAGAGTGCTCAGTGACACGGCTATCCCGGAAGAACAGCTCTAAAGAGCAACCATCATGAATCGAGCCACCGTGAAAACCTACATCAGTACAATATTGAAGCTGCTGTTCCGCGATTTTGCTTCATAAACAGACTTTCTTGTTATAACTATTGTTTAACATTACACAATAAATATGTTAATCTAGTAAACAACTAATTCACACCACAGCATGCGTCACTGTGTTTAGCTTTGCAAATTAGTGCGGCATATCATCAGGATATTGTAAAAGTCTTGTTACTCAATTCAAACGCGTAGCCCATTTTATGTGAATCCCATTTTATACGAATCCCATACCCCAATTCCCATCGGTGAAAATACTTTAACGAACGTTTGTTCGTGTAAATCGCAGAATTAAATTCAAGGCTGCAACAAATCACCCCCCCAAAAATTATCTAATTCGTCATGATTCGTTGCAATAATACAATTCACGAACTGAATGTTCTCTGCCTTGCAGTGCCCGCAGAAAGTGTACTCGTATAAACATCTACAAATCAGACACAACACAGACCATATGACGCAAGCGTCATTAGTACGGGAAATTATTTTCGTCAACAAAGCTGCTAATCCTTACACTCCACTGAGACAAAACCTACCGCAGGCAATAACAGAGCCATCTCTGCTGTAAAGAAAACCCATCACCGCAGACCATTAGCTTACACACATTGCCGCTACAAGGCAGTGATTGTTAACAATAACCGCGGCGCAGCATTTTCAGGCTACGCTAAACGGTTCACGGGATTGAGGGGGTCCTGGCAGACCCCTTTCCCCCCACGCTACACCCGCCTCCGGCTAGACCGCGAGACGCGATGCCGTGTTCCCCCCTGCGAAGCCAGCCCGGTGGCACACGGTGTCTGTGGCGTAATCGCGGAGGATTATCCGGGCCTGGCACCGATAATCCGGGCCTGGCACCGAGCCCGGGTGCCAGGGCCCCCCTGCGCGCGACTCACATCAACACGGAAGCTCCCCGTACAATTAACATCTCTCGCTAATTGATGAATTTGGCAACTGCCGGTAATTGTGATGGTGATGATAATGATGACAACACACGCGCAGCGTGCGACGGCGATTGAATCACTAAAAAACACCGGCGATAGTTTGATGGATAACGTTTGGTGCTGATAGGTCTGACCATGGTGGTGATGGCAGTTTGGGAAGAGAAACTGCTTAATATTAATGCGGCTGACAATTCACCGCCTTGCCAATTTAATGAATTGTCGATATTCTCTGCTCTCGTCAGGCCTCCCATCAGAAGCCTGATGATTGGCCGATAACATCACAACGTATAGGACGCAGCGTGTGGCAATATGTTTGCGCCGGCAAACCGCCTGGCTGCCTCCTCCGCCTCTCGACGGTTTCCTCGCTACGCCTCTGGGTCGTTCTCTCTTCGAATTAATACGTTCGAAATGTGAATGAATATGCGCCACGCGTTATAAATAACACGTATTATTGTTACGTTGAACGGCGCACGCTTCTGACCGGTCAGCGGGGCCAAGGCGACCGACGGATGACGGAATGTTTAAAGCTTCAGCTTTGCGGATTCACTCACTGTCGGCGGCGGCGCTAAGAGGGTAAACGCTGCACTCTGTCCACACACGCACAGAGAGGAGCAGGGGGGCAACGGTAAGAGGGCACTCTCACTGGCTGCCGATCGCCCACAAATCAGAGTGACACCTCCCTGCCCTGTGCTGCCTCCTTTGCTTGCTTCACAAAAGGCCCCTTGTTTTCCAGGAAAGCTTGGCGAGGACCCATCTCCTTTACAGCGCGGGTCACTGCCGGGGTGCCGCGCATTCACGCTACAATTTGCTGTCTCGCACAATGCCTTTGTTAGCGGGCAACCTAAATCATTTAGGACCCCTTTAGTGCATAGTGAGATTGGCTGCCGAGTAATACAATGTAATGCCTGTGTACATATCAGCAAAGTGGTGTGATCGTGCTGGTAGTTATCGGAGCTACGAGCCGGCACGGCTGAGATCCTGGGTTCAAATTCGAGCGAAGTGACATGAGATGATGGTTTGAGCCCAGCGACCATCGAGCAGTCTTGGATTTCTACATCCTTTGACTTATATCTAAACATTGCTCTGATGAGACGCTCATTCGGGATAGCAATGGCGAGCGTTCCTCCTCTCTCTCTCGCTCATGGCATGTCGCCTCCCACTTTAGAGGCATCTTCAGTCGTTAAGTGTA
>JAZEWU010000011.1:4450845-4465955 GCA_036362915.1 Geotria australis | reverse complement strand
ACATTCACCGACATCGCGTGGGGAGGCGTTCACCTAGCAGTGGATTCCCAGAGGGCTGAAATCTATTGAGATATTGTTAATTAATTATTGGTAATTAAAAGATACATTATCGACGGATTTAAAACACGCCTGTCATGTAAAGAGGGCTGTGATAGATTTCTAAACTATATGTAAAAAAAAAATGGACTTATATAATTACATCAATTCACTATCCGTTTACGGTCATATAATCTTCACCTCCTTAATGCATTTTCCATCTTCTGCGCAGAATTCTAGCTCCCGTTCACATCTGCTGTTACGCTCGCGTCTGGCGCTCAGCCAGCCGCGATTAATCTCTCCTAAGCAGCCGCTTCGCCGCGAACGCTCGCCTGCATCACACACCGGCAACGTTCCCCTCGTCACAGAATGTCCTGCTCCGGCGCAGACGCGTGTTGGCGCTCCGAACGGTAGCCCACCGACGCATCGGAGAGCTGAGGACGAACCGGTCGAGCAGGGAGAGAGGGAGATCGCTCAGTGACACGGCTATCCCGAAAGAACAGCTCTGAACAGCAACCATCATGAATCGAGCCACCGTGAAAACCCACATCAGTACAAAACGCGTGCGTGCCGAACCGCGGTAAGTCAAAGCTCGCACGTGAAGCGTCGTGACTGGCCGTACGGCGCTCACATAACGATGAGCGCCCATATTGTGAACGTGGAACCGTTTCCACGTTAATGTCTGAATGAGGAAACGTCGCTGAATAGCTGCGTTAATGAGGCGAGTCTCTCGTACACTGCGTACGCACAATGTGTGGACATTGTGACATTCCTCAGCAATTATAGACGTGTTTCTCCCCATTCACGCGAACAACCGCGCTGCTGCAATAAGTAATGCACGGCCTTTAGTAAAGCCACACAACACACTTTGTCTTGTGTGCAATCCCGCCCATTATTTACAGGGCTACCTGTCAGAATTGCCTTCCAAAGCTGTGCTGTCGGGATAGCCGTGTCGAGCGCTGCCCCTCGTTCCTTCGCGACGTTTCGCGTCCCACGTTGGAGGCATCGTTAGGCATTATGAATCTCAGAACCTAGGCAGCAGCATGTTTTTGGACCATGGGAGGAAACCGGAGTACCCAGCCGAAACCCATACATACAGGGGGAAAAGATGTAAACTCCACACAGAAAGGCACCCGAGTCGGGAATCGAACCCAGTGGTTTCCTGCTACGAGGCGGCAGCGCTCCTCAGCTCACCACACAGTGTCGACGGATGGGTTGGGTGCCTGTCACATCTGTCAACCAAAGAGCACCTTGAAATGCGAGCGTAATGGTTACTCGATATATCGCGACGGCCGCCCTCTCGCGCTGTCTCCGCAAACACAGAACGCTGAACGCGCGTGCTCGTCACTATGGCTTGACCTGGCTCGTCGCCAAATCACGGAAAGATTAAACGTTTAATACTAATACGCGTTTATTTCTCGAATTAAAACTACGGCAAATTTAAGCGTGCAGATTTTTACAGGCAGCAAAGACGAGCATGCTTTATTCGAATTCGATTCGATTCTTCGAAGCGTGATGGTTACATTAAAGTTTCCCATTGCAACAAGTTCTTCTTTAGTTGCAGACAGCCCTTCGACATTTAGAGATATAATAGTCAGTGTTGGCCTTAAAGGCGGGCATTGGCCTCTCTTCTTGCTCCAGATTGAGGGGCTTCTGGCATCTGTTGAGCTTCTGGACATCGTTGTCTTAGAGCTCCTTGGCTTCGAAGTGTTTGGTAGAATATGCAGGTAATACCAAGTATTACTTGACAGGGATCGCGACGTGAACGCGTCTACCTTGATCCCTGATGCTTTATTAAAACGTTGGTAAGACAACCAAGGTTTGTGACGCACCTTACGTCATTGTTAGACACTGACGGTTGCTCTTCGGAGGTGTTCTTTCCGGATAGCCGTGTCGAGCGATCTCCCTCCCTCCCAAAATGTCGCCTCCCACGTTGATGCTTCCAACGTGGGAGGCGAAACGTCGCGAGAGACAGAGGGAGAGCGCTGACTGACACGGCTATACCGAAAGAACAGCTCGGAACAATCGAGCCGTGAAAACCCTACATCGGCACATTGTCAGACACTTTCTCATTGTCAGACACATTGTCAGACACTTTCTCAACCGAAGCTTTTTGCTTTGCGTGACGTTCACAGAACGCACAACAAGGACCGTTAAGGCGACCGCTGTGAAGCACGGCTTGAGCTTCAAGACTCGTGCCCCGCGGTCACCAGGAACAGCCCTCAGTGGCGGCTGCGTAGCGATGCGAGTTTAATGTTTCGCCTCCACGCGTGGTCTATCGCGCTCTAACACATGTGAAACGTGCGCCGACAGTCACCCGGGCTATTTGCGTGCGGGCCCCCGAAACGCACGCTCGGTTCAAACAACGGCGCTTTCAACTTGGCCGCGTGAAAATATGGATTTTACAGCACACTGCAGACATTGAAATCCGCGCTGGAGTTGAAAAGCCCCATGCCCACGAGCCCCACGTTGTCCAAAGCCGTGGCTCTGGTTAGTCTTCGGTTTGTGTGCTCATAAAAGTGGCTACTACTTCCCGAAACTGCGTCTAGTAAATTCAGTTACATATAAAGTGCATTTAATTATTTTGCTGTTAATTTAACACCTATTTTCTGGGTTATTGTACACCAAATGTGAGTGATTAACCAATTACCCTAATAATGTAAACCACATTGATAGATTAATTCAGTAAAATGTTTCCATGAAGAACTATGAATACGATGAGTAAACTGCAGCAGTGGCCTATGACCAGCTGAAACGGGCATGGAACCAAGAGAGAGAGAAAGATAGCTATCGTGATAAACAAACACTTAACCGGAGAGCTTACCAAGTGGGTCCCTGCTCCAAAACACATTGGTTTCACCACTCTTTAGAAATAAGATCTCCAAAAGGGAAATTGCATAATAATAACTGCAGTGTTAGCAATTAAAAGTTACAGACATCTCATTAAAACATTGGAATCTCAGGTGGTCCCTGAACCGGCCCTTTAACAGCGCAAGAGCGACCGGAGTGGCTTACTGCCGCTGCATCCCCGATTCGCACGCTGCTGCCTCGCCGACACTCCGGTGTCCCGCGTTGCGCATCACCGACTTTGTCGTGACATCTCTTCATTTGCATTCGTGTCGCTGCTATCGTTTGTACCGAGTCACAGGCCTGGACGATGATAACCTCGCATCACCTCAAACGCACTGGCATTAGCCTCGCCGAGCCGCCCAGCTAAATTGACCCAGGGGGCAATTGAATGGCGGTATGTCTGCGGATAATGACATTGTTCTGTCAATCCTCACACGAAATCCACCGCACCGGTAGTTTGAACGCAAAGTGAGATGTGTCACAATGGATAATGGGTGGCGAATGGATGTCGAATAAATGCATCCTCGCATCGCGCGCACTGCGATGTGCTTATGCAATTTGGTGTGATTTTAGTTTTTACCTCGAAAGGATATCTTCGGTGCGTTTATTAAGACTGGATAATCCCTCCCAGATCGCCCTTGAAAGGAGGCAATGGTGACTCACATGTCTCAATAGGTTTATTTCATCTGCCGGTAACATAAAGAATTCGTACATTCCTGCGCTCTTGAGAATATGAGAACAGCTGATAAAGCGGAGAGGATGACAGTTTACACGTCGTGACTTGGGCCAGGGGACCTGTTTAAATGAGCACGTGGCATTGCACCGTTATTGTCAAAAGAGAAGGGACTCAACAGAGAATGCACTGCAGACGCGCTATATTCAAAAGCACAACACAAATTATTTGCTGCAAATTTCAGTTTAAAAAAAGCCCAATGCTTGTGAACGTTATGAAATTCATGGGCTCTACGGTATATTTTAGCGATCGTCCGTTTGCCTGCCCCAGAGCCTTTTGGCATTTTAAAGCAGATTAGGGCCAAACTGTAGTAATACATTTTACATTGAGTTGCCAAAGGGCACCGTGGCTGTTAAAATGATACGGCATTTGAGTGTAAGAGCATTGCAGTATTCCTCCGTGCGACACTGCACATTGAAGTCCCACACTAACGGACAGTTTTATAGCCGAGGCAGACTTTTGAGTGACAGTTAATCCGTAGCCGCTGACACTAACTGTAAATGATTAATATGTATTCTGACTTTAATAGCAGTCAAATGAAGGTTTTAAAGATAATGCTTTCTATCTTCACAGCAGCATGAGCAGTCTTTGAAAATGTGACCCCATTAGCGATGGCCATAAAAGTAATGTCGTACTTTGTGAGAAACGGGCGCATACCTGGCTGGGAGTTATATTCAGCGATCGAAATAAAATAACAAATCCTATATTTGCTTTGCGCTCCCTCGGGTGGAAAACATTAATTCAGCTTCAAAACTACGAAGAGAGTAACTTTCCTTCGCATTGCATCTGCACAGTGCCGCGTGTTGTGCTTAGTGAGGCGGGCGACCACACACACAGCTCAGACACCGAGCATGTCGCTCCATTCGGCTTCACAGAAAGATGTATGCACAAGAAGCTGTAAATGCACGGGGCTGATTCAACAGGCCCACCTGCGATTGTCTTCTCAGTTCCGATGTTGAGAAAATGTCGTTGCTGACATGTCGTTCTCTCCGCGGCCCTGTGCAGCGCTTTGTGACCCTTAGCTGAAAAGCGCTCTATAACTGCTATTGTTATTATTTTAGGTTACGTTATTTATTTAGCCCATGTGGAGTCGGTTTGTGGGTCGCACGGTGACGCGGTGAGCAGCGCTGCCGCCGGGTTCGAATCCCGGCTCGGGGGCCTTTCTGTGTGCAGTTTGCATGTTCTCTCCCCGTGTCCGCGTGGGTTTTCGCCGGGCACTCCGGTTTCCCTCCCACAATCCAAAGACATGCTGCTGCATAGGTTAATTTAGCTGCTGACTAAGTTGCCCCTGGTGCCCTGTGATGGACTGGCGTCCCATCCTGGGTAGCCCTGCCGTGCACCCTGAGTCTGCCGGGATAGGCTCCGGCTCACCGCAACCCTACACAGGGTTAAGCGGTTTCTGACAATGACCATGATGATTATGTAATAAGACAAGGCAAGGACGTTTACACTGCCTCGATCATTCCACTGCCGCCTGCTCCACAGCCCGCAACTCCCATTTACATCGACTCCCACTCACAGCAGATGATTCTGCTTCTAAACAGTCGCCCATTCAAATTATCCACAACAAAATGCACGATAAATGAATGCTCTATGAAAAGCGATGTTAAAATGGGACAATCTTTTTAAAAAGCAATTTATTTTTTTCTTATAATAACACTGAATTCGAATGCGTTCTCTTATTAATACACGTAGATTACGTTTCCATCGCTTCATTCCGCACGACGAAATGTTTGGAAACGTAAAACTTTATTTGCAGCGTAACGTATTGCGTTAATTTCAAGTAATTTGGTGGTAATCACGTGGCCTTTACTGCTTTCATAAAATTCTGAGTGCCTGTCACCTGTTAGCGAGGCACATAGCATTAGCTGTATACTGATACTAACCAGCCAGATGTAAGTCGCTAAGACTGACACCTTATCTGCCTACTTATCTCCTGCTTACAGGATTGATTTTAGATTCACGACAGCACTAAACGCATCCTTTTACTATGCGCGACTCATCCTGCTAGCGCTTCCTTACCGAAGCACACGAATATGATTCTGCTGAGGCTGACTCGAATATCTGACTCTGTCAACAGACCTCTTATCCATTAGCAGGCAGGTCGCCTCCTCGATCACACAGCAATCACACTCCGCCCGCCGGTGTGAGCACAGAACACATTCGTGTTTTAACGTCTCACGATTAGGACGGCTATTTCCACGACAGTGCGTTCCATCACGGGGCAAATGCAACGAAGGGCCAATGTAAACAGCGCTCGTCTCTGGCGAAAGAGAAATGAGAAAGGGGCTTTAATGGGCCACATGCAAGCAGCCGGCTTGCCGTTTGCTCGTGACTAAGCGACGAGAGTATCTCTGTAGACGTACACAATCAGGGCGTGCCCACGAGAGATAGCTCAGCGTTAGTCGACCGCGTGCGTCGTAATCATCGTCTCTCATCGTAAATCCGAGACACCTATGGAGGTTTTCACGGCTCGATGCATGACGGTTGCTCGTCGGAGCTGTTCTTTCGGGACAGCTGTGTCACTGAGCGCGCTGCCTCTCTCCTTCGCGACGTTTCGGTTCCCGCGCCTGATGATGCTTCCAACGTGGGAGGCGAGAAGTCGCGAGGGAGAGAGGGAGAGCGCTCGACACGGCTATCCCGAAAGAACAGCTCTCTTCTTCTTTGCGATTCTTCAAAGCACGATGGGCAGCTTCTGGACATCGTTGTCTTTCAGCTTGGCTTCGAAGTGTTTGGTAGAATTCGCAGGCAATACCAAGTATTACCTGACAGGGATCGCGACGTGAACGCTTCTACCTTGAGCTCTGAAGAGCAACCATCATTGTAAGTCCACCATAGGGCGACGCATTCACACGTGCCATTTTTTTCAAGCTTAAATTTATATTTTGTTGCGCGGTTTTTCAGACTAAACTGTCTTATACTTGATTCCTTGCTTTGTAGATAGAGAATCAGATCAGTTTTGCGCACTAGACAACGGCTATACTGCTTCATCGGAGATACTGGCTGGCGAGGATCAGGACCATTGCCAGTCGGCTGGAATCGACCAGAATCGCCAGTGAAATCTGTTTCATAGGCATCAGCCGTGAACATCGATGATTGCACTCGGCCGATCAGGCCCCAAATGAGCCCGTACACGTCTCGCCTAAATGCCACATCGGCCTCTGTGCATCCCAAACCCTCAGCACAATGCCACGATTCTGATGCCCCGAGTAATCATTCGATTCTTGGAAGGGAATCATCGTTCCAGGCTCGGCATTTCGAGGATCGCCCAGCATTACTGAATATGCACTCAATAAGCATCGCAGATGTAACGCGTTGCTGCTCAGCGCACTGAACTCTGCAGGCCTCACTTCCCCCAGTGCGTTGCTTGTAATGCTTTGTTGTCACATTGGGAGGTTTAGTAACGCGTTTCCTGCAGCCACTGCACGCAGTGCATATTCGAGGAGGTAAATAATGAATTTTCTAGGAAACATACATCAACCGCTGTATGGGAATCGCGATATTTAATTACCGGATCATTGTTTTGCTTTGTCACTGCCTTTGTGCGCATGTTAAAGGTTGCAGTGACAGCAGGTACAATTGGACTTTGCTGTCGCTCTATTCTCTACCGTGGACATTACACAGGCATGAAAGCTGCAGCAGTCAGGAAAAATTATAATTCACAGCTAATCCCTGCCATCCTCGTGGGCATTTCTTCCTCGTTTTCCTTTCATGTGCGTCGCTGCAGCGTTTCGTTGAGACTTTTGTTCCCACATGCGCGTGGGGACAGGCACGGCAGCCTGGCCAGGAGCTCTTTAACTCCATCTCCCCGCGAGGGAATTTGTTAACGATAGTCGAGACCAATATTCAAAATACGAGGCCGTTATCACAATGAAGGGATACATTGTTCATTCATTCATTCATTGTCAGAAAGCGCTTAATCCTGTACAGGGTTGCGGTGAGCCGGAGCCTATCCCGGCAGACACAGGGCGCAAGGTAGGGCCACACCCATGGTCGGACGCCAGTCAATCACATGGCATGGGCGGTAATCTAGCCAGCAGGCCAATTAACCTATGCAGCAGCATGTCTTTCGACTGTGAGAGGAAACCGGAGTGCCCCGCGAAAAACCCACGCGGACACGGGCAGAACACGCAAACTCCTTAACGTGTAAAACGGAGAGCGAGACCAACATTCAACATGTGAGGCCATTGTCACAATGATGGGATGCATTGTGCACTATTTCAAAGAAAAATTCCCACGTGAATTATGCACTGATGTTTGCCAAATTTGGTTAAAACAAATAATTTCTGCATTGTTTAGGGAGTACGGTAAAGGATCGGATTACAAGCTCAACATTAAAAGAAAACAAGACTATACATTCGCTTAGTTACGCGCGTGTGTAACAAGTTGGCCTAAAATGATGATTGTGCATGTAGTAGCGTGGCCTTGTCTCTGTGACGCCGCACGTGTCCCAACGATGATGGAGACGTTCTGACGAGATGGCCTCGTGTTTGACGAGCAACGCTACACCGTTCGCCAGAGGCGTGAGAGCGCATCGTAAATCGCACGATGGACACGAGGCGCTTAATAATGACGCACCTGGTAAAACAACACTTGGCACCAGCCAGCATTAATCACTGGACCTAATTACGCGTCCACATTGGGCTCTGTTTTAAATAATGCATTTATGCAGAAACGTACATTTCTTTGGGGGATATCTGCGTTTCGTGAGATTACAACTTCCAGGAAGGTTGACATTTTCCCAGTCTCCGTTTAATTGCCGCAGTTAATTAACATCGTAGGTTGTGCGTGAGCACAATAATTAACCCGTCCCAATACGCATATGTGTACGTGCATCGCAGGCACAGTGCACTGCGATCCCCACCACCCACATTCAATACTTGGGTTTTTGCCAGGCACTCCTGTTTCCTCCCACAGTCCAAAGACACGCTGCTGCATAGGTTGATTAGCCGGCTGACTAAATTGCCCCTGGTGCCCAGTGATGGAATGGCGTCCCATGCTGGGTAAAGCCCTGCCTTGCGCCCTGCGTCTGCCGGGATAGGCTCCGGCTCACCGCAACCCTGTACATGATTAAGTGGTTTCTGACAATGATGATCATTATGATGATGTTTTGAAGCAGTGCATATATTTCTAATGATCGTCTATAATATTTTACAGGAGTATAGGTAACATAACTGATTTGTTTTCACGAGAGTATGTCTTCAAAGAGCTCAAGAATGAGAAGACAAGAGGAGGCCACGGTTTCTGAGTGCCAAGTGGGATCAAAGAAAAGAGACTCACAGTGTGGACACGTGGTGGGAACGGATTCAGATCACAACGTGAAGACAGTCTCTCAAAGAGCAGAAAGAGGGAAAACACATGTATACGTCATTTTTATTTTCTCAAATAAACTAATTTTTAACGTGGAAAATACATTTTAACTCAAGAGATGGACTCCATCCAATTACAGACATGTATAATCGGCAGCAGACAGCGAAACCTTGCGGAATAAATCAACATCATGTGGCGCTTGTGGTAGCCGTTATTGAAAAACAATGTTTTTTAATCACAAAACGATAAGTTCCTCAACTTGTGTAAAGTATTTATATTTGAACGTGCCAATTTATTTGCCCTTGTTTTTATTGGAACCTGAGTTGTACCGAGATGTCACGACAAATGACTCAGCTGATAAACGCGCAGTGCATCATTTGAGTATTTCACTGTGCCACAAAGGAGCACGGAGTTTGCATGTTCTTCCCGTGTCTACGTTGGTTTTCACCGGGCACTCCGGTTTCCTCCCACAGTCCAAAGACATGCTGCTGTATAGCTTAATTGGCCTGAGGACTAAATTTCCTCCAGTGGCCTATATAATTATTATGGACCGGCGTCCCATCCTTGGTATAACCCTGCCTTGCGCCCCGTGTCTGTCGGGATAGGATTTAAGGAGATTTCAGTGAATTACATAACGTTGTTGGGTTGTCGTTGCGTGCAGCGAATCGTTACGAGGCTGAGACGATCAACTCCGTAAACTTGAGAAGTTGCTCTGAATGTCTTGAGTTATGTTTTCACGGCTCGATTCCAGATGGTTGCTCTTCAGAGCTGTGCTTTTGGGATAGCCGTGTCGAGCGCTCTCCATCTCTCTCTCGCGACGCTTCACCTCCCACGTTGGAAGCATCATCAGGCGATCGCTCGACACGGCTATCCCAAAAGAACAGCTCTGAAGAGCAACCATCAAGTAGGTATTAACTAGTACGGCTGCCTGGATTAAGACCCAGGCCCCCAGTAGTTTTGGCTGCGATTCTCTGGCACGACAACAGCATTCGTTCAGCGAGCCCCTGAGCACGCTCCGAGCGATGGATTTTCCACGAGTTCTCTTGCGAGCACGTGTGCTCGAGATCAAGTGTGTCCGCATCTGTTTCACGTTGTTCGACAACAAAAGATGATGAACTGAATCGCAACACGCTGCAAGTGTGCTATGCGGCCAAAACGTCCTTATTCACTTGACACCGAGGTTGCTTAATCAATCCACAAAACACGCCACGTGTCAGTGACCTCTTGTGGTCGCATTTAATTATTTGATTTCTTCACCGACTCCGTCTGCGCTATTAATAGGCGCAGATGAAACACCGTTTCTGCTACCGGAGTAATTGGGCACAGAAATGGGATTCGGTTGGCAGGTCTGCTGTCGAGAGAAATTACCCACGTGCAACGGTGACACGACGCTAAAAAAATAATAATGAGACCGAGTTGGAATTTGCAGCCGTTTGTCAATCCACTGCTGGATGAACTCCGTACTCACGTAACCATGCAGGTCACTGCGAAATGGTCAAGGGCGAACCAGGACCGTGTCGTGAAGCACCCAGGAGCGTCCTGGCCAAACCACGGAAAATGTTTGCGTTCCTGGAACACGATAGTTTCTGTCAGCCCTGCTCACTGCTCACTGGGCCTATCACATGAGGCTATCATGTGACACTAATGAAACGTTTCCACAACATGGCATTGTAACGGGATACGCGATGCAACGCACAGTGGCCGAGCGCCACAATACGCGGTGACATGTGGCGCCAGAGATCGGCCTGGTTCCAACATGACACCCAGATATTTTCCCCCGCGTCGTCAGCTGCAACAAAGGGCGACGGAGAAACGTCAAACTGATTTTTCTAATGAACGTCAATGGATGGTGGGACAAGAACACATGTAGAGCCAGATTAGTGAGCCCGGACCGGTCCAGAGAATCCAACTGCCTTGCAAAACACTCTAATGATGAACGTCCGATAGAATGTGTGGACAGGCAATCCATTCATTAGACTGTGGCCCGACTGATCGTGACTGTAAACACGGCCTGGCTGTTTGGGCAAAAGGCAAACGGTGATGTATGTAACGAGTGAGATGTCACACGTCACTTTAGCCTCACAGCTCTCCCGTAGGTATCGCATTTAAGCTAATGAACATGCAGTCGCTAATTGGCGCCGCAGATTAGCGACTGCATGTTCTGCTGCTATGCATATGTCACTTACACTTGTTGTCTATGCACATGCTATTAGTACTTGTTAATAATAATTTTACATCTATAACGCGCACATATTCATTTACTGTCGAAGGTACTCATTCAACGAGAGAACGACTCAGAGGCGCGAAGAAAGCGCAGAGAAGCGGAGGAGGCAACCAGGCGGTGTTGCAGGCGCCATATTGTCACACACTGCTTCCTATATATTATGACGTTATCGGCCAAATAATTAATGAGTGTTTTTTATAAGTTGTGGGAGGAAACCGGAGAACCCGGAGGAAACCCACGCCGAACAGGGGGAGGACACACAAACTCCACACAGAAAGGCGCCCGAGCCGAGATTCGAACCGGGGGCCTTCTTGCTGTGAGGCGGCAGCGCTACTCACCGCTATGCCACCGTGCCGCCCTGGCTTGCGCGCAGTCTCCGTTAAAGCCACCGATACGGTAATTGTGATGGATGTTCGCGTGCTGACCCTTCGGAGCTCATTGACGGTGACCTAACCCCCGATATTAACGCATCTGCTCCGGCAGAAGGGCTTACTAAAGTCATTGCACGTAATAACCAACGCGCGGAGAAAGCGCGAGATACGCGGACGCGCGTAGCCTGATGAAGGCGCGCGTGTGTGTGTGTCTTGGCCAGTGGTTAGCGCGCTGGGCTACAAATCTGGCGACCCGAGTTCGAATCCCGCTCACGGCCAACACCAGTGACGATTATCTGAACCGGTCCTGGGGCTCCCCTAGGTCGACTCAGCATCAAATGAGTACCTGGTGCGGTGTGTAAACATCGCCACCAGGGAGACAAAGGCGGCCGGGCGTGGTGCTGGTCACCCACCCCTTCGTGTGCCGTGTCGACCTTCATAGGTGCTACTCACTAACGGCACTTGACCCTACAGTCTGTTGAGGCTATACGAGGGATCTTTGTCTGTGTTGGCCGAACATTCGCCGCAAACCCCCCGCTCCGCTCACCACGAGGCTGCGACGTTTACGGAGACACGACTCTTGTCACCACCCACGGAGTAAATGAGAAACACGTTCGGCCATATGCGACGGTGGGATTACGCGTCGGCCTGTCTCGCTCCGTTTGAGCCTAAACGTAGCTCATTTAAACGAAAGGTAACCTAAATAATCCCCCATCGGTGGCGGTGGTGCCGGGCTTGAATGAACAAACTCATTTCGACGTCTGCAGTCAAGGCTATTTGCATATAAAAAGCTGTGAATCCGTACAACAGAGTTCTGTTTTTTAAAATATTATAACACATAGTGTTTTCAGTGTAATCCGCCGAAGAGCTCCGCACACTGCGCAGACGAAGGGGGTTCGTTGTCTGACCAAGCTGGTCGGTCTGGGTGGGGAACGTTGGGACCACAGAGGTGTCAACATAAATGGACGTTCCAGCACTGCGCTATGCTTCCCTCAATGCACCCCACAGCAGCCGAGTGTGCCATCTCCGATGCTTATCTTGGTAGAAAACACTGAACTCGAGTGGGCGGCACGGTGCTGCTTTGACTATTGCGGATGCCTAGGCCAATTAACCTAGGCAGCAGCAGCAGCATGTCTTTGGACTGTGAGAGGAAATCGGAGCGCGCGGCGAAAACCCATGCGGACACAGGGAGCTTTTGTTCTGATTTTCAATTGTAATCACCGTTTCACGATTGATAATGTACAGCTAGAACTTTTTCAAAATTGGACTGCAATTCAGAATTCAGTGGTTTGACGAACTTGAGGTCTTGCACATTTCATGGCTGATTTTCACTCCAGTAATCAGCAGTAATGGATTAAGCAACACGACATAGCATAATAGACGCTGTAAAGCAATTTTTCCTTTTAAACAAAAGCCATAATTTAATCATCGTTCATCACATTCGCCTTCAGTTTTTTACCTAATTCTAATACTTTTCATCCACTGAATTATTACCATTACAAAGTCTGGTGGCATCGCGGCTCATTTTTGCACGCGGTGGTTTTAACAAAACATTGCTAAACACAGAATCCCAAGCTGCCGCTTGGAAGAGTAAACCGTAATACATATTTCCAGCCGTACAATGTTGCTCTTCAGAGCTATGCTTTCGGGATAGCCGTCTCGAGTGCTCTCCCTCTCTCCCTCGCGACGTTTCCCCTCCCTGATGATCCTTCCAACATGGGAGGCAAATCGTCGTGAGGGAGAGAGAAAGACCGCTCGTCACGGCTATCCCGAAAGAACGGCTCTGAAGAGCAACCGTCATGAATCGAGCCGTGAAATCCTACATCAGTACACTGTCCGGATTGGTATCGCTGTATCACTGTACATTGTGTAGCGTGGCTGCTCAGCGGCAGCATCTGTCTCTCGCTTCTTACCACAAGGGTTTCACCCCTCGGTTGAGCCGCTGCGTCTCACACGGAGCTTCCAAAACCTAATTATCTGTGCGCAAACACACGCACGCATGGTCACCACGGCTCAGTGCACCGTGGCTCCGGTCCCCGAAACCACCTTTAAGTTCCCACCGAGACACTCTCCTATGGTCTGTGTGGCTACTGTGCAAAACCGGGAAGTGTATTGGCTCAGGAATCGCATGCGATGCCTCTTGTTGCGTCGCAGGAATCCCGTAAAGAGCTTGCAAGCTCAATGGGTATTTATCTGCTGTAATAATAACCATCTATCTCGCTTCAAATCAACTTAGTAAGAGCATCTCAAATGCACCGGTAACGCAGAGCGTTGCACAATGATGGTTGCTCTTCAAAGCTGCTCTTTCGGTATAGCCGTGTCGAGTGCTCTCCCTCTCTCCCTGCGAGGGAGCACCGATCAAGCCGTGAAAATCGACACGAATACAAAAACGTGCACGGCCACGCTCACAACTCGAGAGAGAGCTACAAGTTGAGACCTGCGCGGGTCACGGCGAATCGTCAGCAGTTCCCACAAACAAAACCTGCTCAGCGTCACTCAACCTGAAACGCGCAGGCTTCGCGTCCAAACTGTTCACGTTTAAATATTTCAACGAAACAACTCATGTTGCTAGTATTTTCGGAATTTGATTCTTCCCGAAGCTGCAACGTGTGTTGTTTTTTAGAACGCGTGAAATATTTTGGGATTGTCCGCTAACGGGCACGTGATTTGGTTCCCGATCGCACGCATCGGCGGTTTGCAAAATTCTAAAGAGGCGTGCATATTCATGCGGCTGTCTCGTGTGCGTAGCCCAACATCTGGTGCGCTGCTGCCAAAGCGCCTTCACTCCTCCGAGTCGGCATCTCTCTCTCTCTCTCCCCCTTGTACGCAGCAGGAAAACAAAAAACACGCGGCCACTTTCCGCAAGCGGCGATGTTCGTGCGTCGCTATTAAGAAGCCGATTAGCGTTTGTGGAGATGAGCGCATAAGAAGTCGGCGTAAGGTCATTAGCAGCGGACATATGCAGTCTGCTTTTTTCTAAAACCCCGTGTTTGTTATAAGTCGGGTCGTCCCTCATTCTCCCGCCTCGTCCTCCCCCTCCATCAGGCGGGAAGGCTGGAGCGATGGCCGTGAAAGGCCGGCATTGTGATCCGCGCTGGTCCGCGCGGCCCGCCAAGGAGCGGCGCGAACTCGGCCTTTGTGCCAATCTCACAGATGGTGACACGGCCCCACGTGACGGACACCCGCGCTGGGAGGTGACAGCGGTGAAGGAGGAGGTGGTGGTTGATGGTGGTGATGGTGGAGGAGGAGGAGGCTGCGCTGCTGTCTTGTGTGGAGGAGCGATGGTGCACGCCGCGCGCTACGAATCCGGCCACCCGAGTTCGATTCTCGCTCAAGGCCACCAACACCAGTGATGATTTTCTGAAGCGCCCCTTTTATGAACATATGTCACGTATGTCACGTGGGTCGACTCAGCCTCGAACGACCACCTGGTGCGGCGTGTTGACATCGTCACAAGGGAGACAAAGGCGGCCGGGTGTGGTACTGCCCCACGCGTCCCCTCAACGTGCCGTTCCGGCCGGCCTTCATAGGTGCTCGCGAACAGCACTTGAGCCTGCAGTCTGTTAAGTCGACACGGGGAATGTTT
>JAZEWU010000011.1:4435561-4450809 GCA_036362915.1 Geotria australis | reverse complement strand
GGGATATGATGCTGATGATGGGGGGGGGGGTGTCGCGATGGGATGTTCTTTGAGACACGGCCAGCCTCCTCCCGTGCGTTTGCGTCGAGATTCCGTGGCCGCCAGCTCGCTCCACAAAACTGCCTTTGTGGTGCATCCCTTCTCCGCTGGTGGCTCATTAGGATAGCGAGGCATTAGCCGACTTAGCATGCACCCAGTGGGGCTGCAGCTGTAAACATTTCTGCGACAACAATATCGCAAGTTGCACTTAATCTGACCTACTTTTGCCATCGGTTCACGAACAAATGTTGGCGCCTAATGGGTTATGCCAACAGTTGCTGGGTTTTCATTCTGGGAACTGTCTGTCAATGTGATTGCAAGATCACAGAACGCGGCTTCTATTGAACAACACATGGTGAATGTATCTGAAAGCACGCCAATGTTTAATATGAAAATAATGTACAGCCCTTGGTAAAACCATCGCTGCATGATGGCCTGCCTTGTCGTGTTGGTCACGGCATGGATTTATGACGGGAGGGTCCAGGCCCGGTTTAGAAATCACCGTCCGCTGACACTAGGAGTGGCTGGGAACCAAACTTAGGACACTGGGTCCATAGTGTTGCGAGTTCACGACTGCTGCCTCCTGTACGCTATTTAACGTATGTTTAAAAAACTCAGCGTTGAACCTTCAAATATTTTCACAAGAATGACTGACGAATTTCGTAAAGGTATCAAATTATTGACGCTGTCATTTGTCAAAATTAGCTACTTTTCAAATACGTTAGAATTAGTCCTTCAAGAAGACTGTAACACAACACTGATTCGAATAAGGTTGCATTAAATTGCGCTGTGATAGACTTGCGTCCCATCCTGGGTATAGCCCTGCCTTGCGCCCTGTGTATGCTGGGATAGGCTCCGGATCACCGCAACCCTATACAGGTTTATGCGGTTTCTGGATGAATGGACGGATATATATATTTTTTGTAAAATGAGAGCATTTAATTTGAAGAGTTACATTTCACATCTGGAAAGATTTTAATTGGGGGTAGCAGTGCAGCGCTATACCTGTTAGCAGGACTGTCATGGGATTTCAGTCGTAAAGGAATGCCGTTCTGGCTTCTGTTTTGGAATTGTACCGGTTTGAATGTGGGAGTGTGGGGCCGTAAAGGTCAGGAGGTTATGACCAGGGGCGAAAAAAAACACAATCGTGCTGCCGGGAACAAAAGCGGGAGGTCGCGGGGATCCGTTGCCAAGTTGAATCGGGACAAAAGCAAGCGGCCAAGTGTTGGGTTACCGGCGGGCCTTCTCCTCTCAACTCCCTGTGCTCCGTGAAAACTTTCCTCTGGCTATGTACATACAGGCAGCCCCTCGATTTACGAACAGTCTAACTTACGTACGCTCGTACTTACGAATGAGCTCCAACAAGACAAGTGTAAATAAATCAGATAAAAAAAAATTATAACTGATTTCTTAATTTTTGTTACGTTGCCGAAAACAATTCGCGTGTTTGTTGTGTCGCAGGAATCCTGTAAAGAGCTTGCAAGCTCACTGGGTACTTTCTGCAGTATTAATACACATCTATCTATCTGATGTAGGTTTTCACGGCTCGATTCATGATGGTTGCTCTTAAGAGCTGTTCTTTCGGGATAGCCGCGTCGAGCGATCTCCATCTCTCCCTCGCGACGTTTCACCCAACCCACGCCTGATGATGCTTCCAACGTGGGAGGCGAAACGTATGTCTATATGTTTATAACGGATGCCCATGTCCCACTGTTATTTACAGTCTCTCGAGATATGTGGGCAGCGGTGGTGCAGTGGTTAGCGCAATGCACCATGAACCCCACGACGTGAGTTAGATTCCCACTCACGGCCAATAGCCGTGATGAATACACTCACCGGTCCTGGGCCTCCCCTATGTGTGGTGTGTAAACATGTGTAAACATCGCCACTGGAGAGACAAGGGTGCCCGTTAACGGCACTTGCCCCAACGTCCTGTTCACCCTATAAGGGGGGTCTTTGTATGGCTCGCTGCTTTCTGGTACAAACAATGTCAGGACCTTCGTTGTTGGGGGGATCTTTGTGAGTGTTGCAGGGCCTGGTGGCGGTTACCCTCCGGCAACAATGGGAGGCGGAGGAGCAAAACCCACAACAATAATGAGAGCCTTGGGTGGCTCGAACAAAAACACGGGGGAACAGCGGGGGGAAGCAGTTTGGCTGACGGAGACACGAGTTCTTCCAGCCTGCACACCCACACCACCTGGGTCTGTCCCTTGACCTCCTGTCAGGGAGTCTTTGTGACTAAACGTGCTTTCACAGATAAGAGACGGGCAGAGTTGCCGTTTGAAAGCGCTGATGCAGTGATTGGCTGCAGACTTCCAGCCATCATCCATCCATAGTCAGAAACCGCTTTATCCTTTGCAGGGTTGCGATGAGCCGGAGCCTATCCCGGCAGACACAGTCCAGATTGTAATAAATCAAATGATTTCCTGCAGCGTGATTCGTTATTAAAGACACTGAGAACGGTTGAGAAATAATTCAAAACGCAGTCCCTTGTTTATTCAGAATGTGAAATAAAAACGCATTCATTTGTGAGAATTGCTCTTAAGAGCAGCTCTTAAGAGCCTACACCCTACATCAATACAAATTAGTCTGTGCAAATAGGCAGAATACATTGGACACAAATGCTTTTTTTAAATTTTCCGTTGCGAATTTCCACCTGCATAATATATCACATCTCTGCAGATGGTAAACGATGGCTAAGAATAATCATTAAGACGCGCAGGTGGCTGGTGCGTTGAGCGGAACACACACACTTGCTTTACCAATGTTCAGTCGCCACGTGGTCACTGCTCTCGTGATTGACGTTCATCGTGACCTCCTCGTGATTGACGTTCATCGTGACCTCCTTTCCACGCTGAGGACACTGACGCCTCGGTGTCACCACACTGAGCCTTTCGCTTCATCCGCCCTGTCAAGCCTACGAACACCTATTTTCACCAGTGTACAGACTCCGGTTTCCTCCCACAGGGCACGGCCCTCAGTGCCCTGTGATGGACTGGTGTCCCATCATGGGTATAGCCTTGCCTTGCGCCCTGTGACTGCCGGGATAGTTCTCCGACCGCGACCCTGTACAGGATTAAGCGGTTTCTGACAATGGATGGATGGAAATATACGAGGTTTTACCCTTTATGGCAATGAGACAAATGTTAAAATGGACACCTTTTTTGCAAATTGTCCAGTTTGCAAGAAGCCACACATGCTTGTGGGCCAGTGAGTTTCGAGGACAATGCATCTATTATCGTAGCATTTTGCTTGCATGTTGGAAGCATCCACAACGTGGGAGGCGAAACGTCGCGAGGGAGAACGCTCGACACGGCTATCTCAGCTAACAGCAAACTGCACGTGAGCTAACAGCAAACTGCACGTGAGCGTGCTGTTTGTTGCTGGCCGCTCAGTTGTTTTGGGCCTCTTGGGCCTGCGCTTACCAACTGTTTAAGATCGATTCTACAGTCAGCTCTGAGCAGTAGCATATCCATTAAAATGCAGCACACTGCGCGTGAGTGTGTTAAAGACGATCAGTCATCTTCGAAAATTGTATTTAATAGAGCAAATAACTGCCTTAGATGCAGTTAAATTAAACTGACTCTTTCTTTAATGCCGTAATTATTATTTTTAAAGCTAGCGTTAATATAGTGTAGCAGCATTAAACAATAATTGCACACAGTGACCTGTTATCAATTTAATTGCAACATGTAATAAGAAATCCAACTTCCATTTGTTTTCATTAAGTTTCAAAAACGATGCCGGCTGAATTAATTTACTTATCACTTAACAAGTTATTGCCAATTGCAGATAAGATTCCGTTCGGTTGTCATTTCAAACACAGTTGGTTGTTACATCGACGTGGGAAGAGCTCATTTGTCAATCCGTTGGGCACAGTTTTAATGTAAAATGCTTTAGGAAATTGCTCACAGCAGCGTGTGAGCATTTCAGCGGAAAGGTTCGCAATAGGGTAACAGCTAGTACCACGGGCAGCACGGTGGCTCAGCGAGTAGCTTTGGCGCCTCACGCTGAAAACAACCCATGTTCGATTCCCTGCTCGATTGGCTTTGCTGTATCGAGTTTGAACGTTTTCGCCGTGTCCGCCTGGGTTTTCTCTGGGCACTCCGCTTACCTCCCACAAATACATGCTACCTAGGTTAATTACACCCCGTGCCCTGCGAAGGACTGGGGCCCCATCCAGGGTATAGCCCTGCCTTGTGCCCTGTGTCTGCCGAGATAGACTCCGGTCCCCTGCGACCCTCTACAGGATTCAGCGGGTACTGATAATGATGGTGAGCAGGTATCACCTCTTTGTGACCTATAATCCAGAAGTTGTGGAACATCAAGGATTTGAATTTCTGGCAGAACGATTTGGAATGATGAAATCTCAGCATAATAATAATGATATAATAATAGCATTTTATAGAGCGCCTTTCACCCGAGGGTCACAAAGCGCTGCACAAGGGCTGCGGAGAGAACGGCATGTCAACAACGACAGAAAAAATATTTCAAAATGACACGGAACTAACACACGTTACTGTAATGTCTACCGAGTCCTTCTCTGCGGTTTCACTGTCCATGAACCCTCTCGCCCGCTCGCGTCCCCTGTCCCCCGCAAACGTGTTATTCAAGTAATTCCAGAGGAGCTTAAAGCCGAAGTGCATGTTTGTTGTGTCGCAGGAAGCCCGTATAGAGCTTGCAAGCTCACTGGGTATTGTTCTGCTGTAATAATAAACATCTCTCTATCTATCAGGTGTGCACAGCACATGTCAACATCTGAAGATCTGGGTAACAATTAAAATCGCAAGATTATCTTGACGTAGGTTTTCACGCCTCTAAAAAAGAAAGCCTGCCGATGCCTCCAACGTGCGTGGGAGGTCAAACGTCACGAGAGGAGTATAGGATAGCTCGACTCTGCTATCCTATACTCCTATCCTGAGCTATTATACTCCTATACTCCTATACTGAGCTATTTTAGGATAGCTCGACTCTGCTAACCTAAAATAGCAGCTCTTAAGCGCATCTCTCAAATCCCAGACTGCTGGGCGTGCGGCGTGTCACTCCACCACAGCACTGCACGAGGTTCCGCTGCGCAGACTCACAGACCTCAGACGGCTGCTCCGTGAGCACCTCCTAAGGCCGGCACTCCACACAGCTACCACCACATCCGCTCGCCTGATGTTTATGCACAGCCCCAGGTACTCAAATCATGGAAGGTTGAGTCAACCCAGGGAAGAGTTGGAACGTCTGCGACTGATGTGCAAGACAGGCAATCAAACCGAGGTCATCGGAAAGCAGCTTACTGCCACACCAGCCCCGCACACCGACACACAGGGTAACCTCTACGAGTGTCATGTTCTCAAAACTATTGATCAAAATATATTCTGATATTAATAATGTCACGCTGAACCTCTGCTCCATAACCCATGGCTTTACAAATTCAATTTTAAACTTTCGTGAAACCACGACTGGACATTTGCCGAGTCTTCACTAAAAGTCGCAGCAGTGAGCCGCAGATTGCTTGCAACGGAATGCTGCGACAGAAATGTTAAATTGGCAACCTTTGTTGATAAGTGATCGCCAGTATTTTCAATAAAAAATCAAATATCTTCACAGCTGCTGAAATAGGCATGCGCTTCGGCTCGCTGAGAATCAAAGAGACATCGCCGACTGCTCCGCGCAGTCTTTTATTTCGGAGTTCGCAGCGTGCAGCAAACGCGACAGAGAAAAATAATCGAAGTGATATTTTGGCCGGCACGTGGAACCATCCTGGCTGCGAAACAGCATGAACAACAACCTTCAAATGTAATGATGGACAATTAGGCACAGCAGGGCTTTCGATGAATGCCCGTAGTCTGATTATCAAATACTGGTGTAGGTTTTCAATTAAGACCTCGTTTGCTATACAGCAATCACGTCGAATAATGTACAGCGGAATGTACTGTATGCGCCTTTTAAGTATCGAGGGAAAATCATGACAATTTACTTGCATCGATGTGATAAACCAAGAGCAGACTTCTGCGTACTGTTCCCTAACGCTCATGTATCCAATATATGCAAGAGTATTTCAGAGTTGTGGCCAAAAGAGGATATATTACTGCATTATTAAATTACACCCTTAAAAGGTGAGCAGGCACTTAGAATATAAATTAAAGTTTAAGATCTGCTTTTAAAAAATCCTAGACTTTCTCGTAAACATTAGGAAATAGGTGTGTGCGTACGTCATGTGATGCTCCAGCAATGTAGACCGCAGGCCAATTATGCAGCAGCATGTTTTTAGACTGTGGGAGGAAACCAGAGTGCCTGGCGAAAACCCATGCGGAAATGGGGAGAACATGCAAACTCCACACAGAAAGGCACCCGAGCCGGGATTCGAACTGGGGGCGTTCTTAAAAAACTGAAATGCAATCATATTATCAAGGCCATGTTCACATTTCCGTTGGAGTATGGGTAAACAACTCCATAAATGGGCAGATTTAGATCCGTTCAAGCCAAATTATTTTTGTCTTACCTAATCGGATCATCGGGTGATCCATCCGTTCATCCATTGTCAGAAACCGCTTAATCATCTACAGGGTCACGTTGAGCCGGAGCCTATCCCGGCAGACACAGGGCGCAAAGCAGGGGGATACCGAGGATGGGACGCCAGTCCATCGCAGGGCACCTGGGGCAATTTTACTCAGTAGGCCAATTAACCTGGCAGCATGTCTTTAGACGGTGGGAGGAAACTGGAGTGCCCGGCGAAAACCCACGCGGACACGGGGAGAACATGCAAACACCACGCAGAAAGGCCCCCGAGCTGGGATTCGAACCCGGGCCTTCTTGCCGTGAGGCGTCAGCGCTACCCACTACGCCACCGTGCCGCCCTTGAGTCCATCCAGCAGTGGGTTAATAAACGGCTGTACAATATTATTATCGGTCAAGAGCTGTGTTGCGTGCAAAGCGGCGCTATTACATGGCACACGCGCACAATTTGCAGGCAGAATGTAACTCATCAGCAATGCACGCTGTCCACCGTGTTGAAATATTCGCGAGCGCTGCAGTAGGAAATTACAAAGCGGGCCTGGAAACTGTTTCGACAATGAGGCATGGATCGGAGCCGGGATAACGCGGTGAGACCAAATTACATTCGGTAACTTACTGCTTATTGCCTCGTAAAACTTTAGCCGGAACGTGTTGTGGAATTATGAAACGAAATAAACTACGAAATTATCAGCGGCCTCGATGCGAATCCAGTCTGTCACCAGCGAAAGATGAGCAACGCAGAGTGCCGCTTCTAAAAAGCCATTACGCTTCAAGACAAGCACGTGTCTAATCAGGCAGATAGGAGGGTGACCAAACTTTGGACTCGTTTCACAACAACGTACTGTGACGTGAGTGGTACTTGCGCTATTTATAGATCGGCTCTAAAACCAGCAGCTCAGATAATAATAAGATAAAGGTCAAGTTGCAAGCCCAGGCTCAAAGAATCCCTTATTAAAGTACTTAGTAGCTGTATGCTCAAAAGTTACAGATTTGTACTTGGGATAGGTTTTCCAAAATCTGTCACGTTGTTTCCCCAACGTGACAGAACGTTATTAACATCACTGCTCCTATTAAAGTCTCCCGCGCTGCTTTCAATAATAACCCGGAGATCGACGCCGATTGCCTTAGACTTCGGACCAACCACATTTCAGGAACGCTTGGAATCTGTGAGCAAGTGGATTTGCAGCACGAAGCCAAGCCGAGGAAACGGCTGGGCAGTCGTGTTGTCAGGAGTGAACCTCTCGTGAGTGGGCAGTGAGTGGGCACCGCAGCAGCTAAGCGTACCCTGGGGGAATTATTAGAGCAACAAGCGGCCTCATTATGTGCAACGGTTTGTAAAGTTTGTTTTCGCTTTTGCTTAACTGTTACTTTGTTTTGTCTCGTAATAAATAATAGTCCCAGCGGATGCACTTGTACCTGGTAGCTGACCGATGCTGTTGCAACGGCACGGCCAAGACGTTGTCAAAGTGTAACTGCGTGAGTTATCCGGGTGGCTTAGCGAGATGGCTTCGATGCGATTAGACTTTCCAGTGGAGTGAGTTCACAGTTTTGTCCTGGCAGAAATAAAACAATTGTAGGAAATAGAGAGATTTTTTTTTTCAGTATTAAAACAGTGCGCTGACAGACGGGTCGGTTCTGCACTTGGCTTCTGTCATTTGTGATTTTCTGATTGTATCTTCTCTCTTCTGGCTTTAAGGCGCTTGCCATTTACTGAAAAAGTATGGGCCCCAACTGCCGCAGACATTTACAACCCGATAAACAATAATTTTACATCCGTCACTTGTTTTATCGCATTGCGGAGGCATCGCATTTCCACGGTGCTTATTTATAACCACTTTCAGACATTCCATCACAACATAAACAAAACTTCTGGCTTTCACGAAACTTACCACACAGATAACAGACAGAAAAACCCCCATCACAAAGTTGATTAAACGGTTGGTCTGTTTTAGTTTTCATTAGCGTCTAGATTTCACGGCGGGCGGGGGTGGTTATCGTTCTGTTGGCAGATGTTTCTGACGGAGATAAGTTCTCACTGCTGTCAGTGCACTGGTAATCTTTAGGACTTGTCTTTAGCAAATGCGAATGAAACCAACTCTTGGCAAAACTAAAGAACTACACATATATATAACATGAGAAGACTCTGTACCTCTCAATAATTCTAAAGTCATGTATTCGGAAAAATAGGCTTCCATGTGGAACTGTCACTGCCAGCTGACCTATCCGCCATGCCGGAAAAAGGCACCGAGAGGATGAAACGAAAGATGGTCTCCTCGAGTTACACTAACAGTACGTTCGCAGTCCTCCCTGACGAAACAGTGAACAGTCTAAGCCTCAATTTAACTCGAAGGCTTTCCGTTCCAAACCCTGATGACGTTGGGTGTAAGTTCCAA
Source organism: Geotria australis (assembly GCA_036362915.1). Taxonomy (NCBI): domain Eukaryota; kingdom Metazoa; phylum Chordata; class Hyperoartia; order Petromyzontiformes; family Geotriidae; genus Geotria; species Geotria australis. The sequence goes on along the minus strand of JAZEWU010000011.1, from coordinate 4,441,870 downwards.
CGAAACGTCGGTTACTCATAAACAGAGCTTAACCAAGTCTAACCCTCTGTACTGATTTGAGTTTTCATGGCTCGATGCCTCTGAGTCGTTCTCTCTTCGAACGAATACCTTCGACATTGAATGACTATGTGCGTGCGATATAAATTGCAATTATTATAATTATTATTACACGATCCCCCTTAAACCACCCAGCCACTTTATCGAAAATTCAACATTAACGAGATACACATTGCGTTTAGAATTCCAATTAGCATCGCCAGGATCCATGACCAGACTCAGTCTAATTGGATAGTAGTGCAGGGCTCGGCAAAGGTATGTCACCAGTTGACGGTGGGCGATGTAAGATACTCCGGGCAGAGTCGCGGGAGAGCGGTGAATTAGCGAGCGCGCGCCAAGGATTCGCTGGGGAAATTACCGGGTTGTGAGTGCGTACAGGTGACTCCCACTCGTGGCAAATTGCAACGCGGCACACAGGTTAACTTCATTTGGTCTCGCACAGATTCATAATTGCATATTGTGTGGCCTACGGAATAACAGATTTCACTTCAGCGTATCTTTTTTTTAAATGGGTCGAGGATGAGTGTTAATAGGAGAAAGATATTTTCGTACTGATGTAGGTTTTCACGGCTCGATCCACGACGGTTGCTCTTCAGAGGATAGTCGTGTCAAGCGAGATCGCTCGACACGGATATGCTGTAAGAACAGCCCTGAAGAGCAACCGTAATTTGTCAATTAGCGTGTTTGTTGTGTCGCAAGAGTCCTGTAAAGAGCTTGCAAACCTCATAATAAACATCTATCGATCTATATATCACTGTGCTCTGCAGATACACGTTCGAGGCAACGTGAGGCTGCAGAAGGCTGACGATGCCTCCAATTTTGGAGGCATCGTCATACATCGAGTCGTGAAAACCTACACAGACCTAACTGCTGAATTTAAAGAAAGATTTATATGCGAATGTGTGTTGGCAGAAGGCATGAGCTTACTTTACTAAACAATTCATAGGCACTTGTAAAATACACACTTATGGTCGCATCTGTTTAAAGCACAGGCCATGCGTTCTGGCCGAGAGCATCTCAGCTTGATTTTGAATAGAATTTGAAGTAAACCTCTTAAGCTTTGATCAGTCGGCTGGATCGAATCACCACGGGGTAGCCACGGTATTGTCTCGCAGCCACAACGACCTGTGGAAATAAATAGATATATAGATAGAGGTTTACGATTACAGCAGAAAATACCCAGTGAGTTTGCAAGCTCCTTACGGGATTCCTTCTGCGACACAACAGACATTGAATAGGTTCAGTGCCACAAGCAGGAAACTTAGTTTGCGGTACAGTTGCCTACACACAGTGTGACTGTTTCACCTTGGGCTTCTTCTTCTTCTTTGCGATTCTTCGAAGCACGATGGTCAGCTTCTGGACATCGTTGTCTTTCGGCTGTGTGAATAGCCGAATAGCTGATGTAGGAGGCGAAATGTCGCAAAGGACAGAGCAGGAACACTCGACACGGCTAGCCTGAACGAATCGGTATGGAGAGCGATTCCCAGGTGGATGTTATTAGTAAACATCATGTGATTGCTCAGGAGCTGCTTCAAATATCTCGTGCACACAGTTGTTACGAGTTGTTTAGTGTTTGTTGTACATGTGATTTTGTTTGCTATCAAGTCCCTCTCCTTAAATAAACAATATGGAGTTCCCATTGCGATTCATTATAGGTACAGCAAAAGATACCTCGGAATTCCAACTCCCACAGTGGGGGCTTTTCTGTTACGATGCTACTTTCTAATTGGCACAGCCAATAATTTAAAACTTCAGCACACCGGTGTGTTGGAGAGCGAACCCACGACATGCACAATGCAGGTACGACGTTTAGCTGACAGTTGCAATCAGCTTCATATGAATCAAAGGCTACGGAGCGAAAGGCAGATACGATGGATAACGTTGGTCACGAAAGCCTTCGTGTTAAATTCACAACGTGTTTATGTTGTGGGTTTGAATGTGAAGCGAGAGCTCGTGCTGCCCGGCAAGATCATCTTTCCCGATTTGTCTCGCTTCAGTGCCCTCCCCTCGTGCCGTCTTCATCAAACACTTATTCCCAAGGCGATCGCACAACACAAATGGGGAGAAAAAAACAACTCGCAACAATGTTTCTTAGATATTAAATAAAGACGTAGACAATACACCTCCTTTCCAAATGTGTCTATGTATAAACGCGTTTTTTTATATAGTTTTACGCGCCTCATGAGCCACACGGCACATTTAACTCCCAGAAGGCCGCATTGAAAACAATACGTCTCCTTCCTGTCTCTTTATGCGAGAAGGGGACGTATTTCTAACTGATGGTTGCTCTTCAGAGCTGTTCTTTCGGGATAGCCCCGTCGAGCGAGCTCCCTCTCTTCCTCTCGACGTTTCGCCTCCCGCGTTGGAAGCATCGTCAACGTGGTAGGAGAAACGTCGCGCGAGAGAGAAAGAGGGAGATCGCTCAGTGACACGGCTATCCCGAAAGAACAGCTCCGAAGAGCAACCGTCACCAATCGAGCCACCGTGAAAACCTCCATCAGTACTTAACTTATTGCTTACTCACTGACATTGGAGATCATTACAGCGCATTCACGAGCAGCTTTATCGCTGTTTCTATGTCAGACAAAGGCTGATCGCCTTAGCACGATGAGCTGCGCAAGGCACTGGTATTATTGACCCTTTAATCTGCGAGCCGAGGGCATGGTCTCACGGCGCATGTCTCCCAAAGGTTACGTCTTCCCACCACAAGCTGTTACACAAATCCTACACACCGCCGCTCCACACCGACACAACGGCGCGCACGCAACTGCCAAACCCGCAGCCTGACATTTCCTTAACATACATTCTGTTGTAAATGGCATCGATATTATTTTGTTTGTAAAAGAGGCAGCCTCTATTAAGATGTTTCAGTCCATTTAAAAGTTGGAAATGTACTTTCTGCTGGCTAAGTCTTAAACCAGCAAGTGTGGTCAATTTCCCCAAATGGATTTGACCACAATTCTGGCACACAATACCCTACTATTGGCAGTAATGCCGCATGAGCTTCGACGAGTGAAAGTTGAATTCATTGTCATAAACCGCTTAATCCTGCACAGGGTTGTGGTGAGCCGGAGCCTATCCCGCCAGACACAGGGCGCAAGGCAGGGCGATATACAGGATGGGACGCCAGTCCATCACAGGGCACCGGGGGCAATTTTGGACAGCATTCCAATTAACTTACGCAGCAGTATGTTTTTGGACTATGGGAGGAAACCGGAGTGCCTGGCAAAAACCCACGCGGACACGAGCCGGGATTCGAACCCGGGTCCTTCTTGTTGTGAGGCGGCAGCGCGCCCACGAGTGAAAGTGAGGAATGTAAATATTCCCTCCACAGGAGGGCAGGACAGAACACAAGCTTCAGAATCTCTTTGTGATATTTGGAGAAGTTAGAAATGTCAACATCTCTTTCGCAAGTGCCTGGGGCACCTGTTCATCCACCCAGCAAACATCACCCAACACCCCGTAAATGTGAGATCACAAGGACAACCGTGGAAACGAAATTTTCCATCTCAAGCGATTCTTCATGGTGAAACGTTGTAATTAGTATTTAAATAACACAAGGAACTGTACAAGGGTTCGTTATAGTTATTTTTACCATAGGATTTGTGTGATTTTGAAAATTACATTTCACAGTTTAGTGCAGAATTCCGTTTTCCGCCAGTTGATAAGCGTTTGATTTTTTATTTTATTTAACTTGTTGATACGAGATAACATTTGTACATCAATGTCTACTTAAACAGGCAATTAAAACTGCAGACATGAGAAGTTTAACAATCAGTTTTTTAGCAAATGCAATTTAAGATGACGCTTTGTAAAATGTACCTGTTGGGCTGCAAGACGACAATGCTGATGAGTCTTCAGCAACAGCACTTGTCAGTTTTCATTAACGTTCACAAGTAGCATCGCTACTTGGAGTTAGTGCGTGCTTAACACTCTCTCTTGCTCTCGTACGATTATACAAATGAAAATGGTTACATTCAATTAGTTTGCACAGTTGCTGCCATGAGCTGTTCGTTCAAAACAAAAAGATGTAACATTTAAAGCAACGCTCAGTGCAACATTATTTTTTGGGGATTCAGTTTTAAGTGGATTTTGTCGCTGAATTTGGCAGCGTCATGTTGTCGCTATACTTTAAAAAAATCACCATTATTTCACAATGACCAAGGAGCGAATGGTTGGCTCCGGATGCGAGGTCAGGAGATGTTAATTCGTACGTGGTGAAAAAACATCTGTGGTAAAATTAAGATTTTAAAAATCTAACCAATGTGTTAATATAAACTACTTAATGTACTGGTTCAATTGCCACGTCATTACTGTGTGAATCTAATGTCTTTAAATAGAACATAACAAGATCAAATGGTCACCAAAAGGCTACTTTTATTTTTGAATTGCATACATTTTCGCTCGCGCCAAAAATGAAATGCTTTACAAACAACAAGATCCATTTAAGAACATTAAAGCGCTTACCAATACCATTAACACTATGACAGATGGCATGTCTCACGAGTGTTTTTTTGTCACAAATTAAAAAATGTTCTATTAATACGACGCATTGAAACTGAAATGTTTTTGTGATTTAATTAAGACTGTAGAGTATACAGTATGCGCTATGTCATTAAGGAGCGAAGCGCGTTCGCGTGTTATCATAAGATGCTTCCTGGCATCACCACTCAAAAAAACACGATTCACGAAAATGTTGAGAAACTAAATGAATACGTGCATATTCTCTTTTGTTTTGGCAGCGCATGCTAGCGTATTCTCTAGTGGACTCTCTAGCGTCCCTTTGGTGTACTCTCGAGTGTACTCTCTAGCGTAATCCCTAGCCAATAGGAGTCCACATGATTGAGGCAGAAAATGTGCAGGATGAAAGAACATATCACATCGCAAAGAATAAAAAATCCAAATGCAAAACGCGCCACTGGAGGTCACAGCATTTCTCCACGCTGTGAGTTATTTCTCTTCATAAACTTCCGTGTGCGTTATTTGATCTGTTGATGGTTTCCGACGTTATGCTAAGCAGTGTGATTGCTATCAAAGTAACAGTGCGTAAAGCTTCCCGATTGCTATCAGTTGACACGCGACAGGGGAAGCGTATCACACAGCAGCTCCGGAATACGACACCACAGGGCTCCCCCTAGTTTCATTTTCAATGACGCTGTCTTCCCCGCAGTGTCGAATCCATGTTAATCTGTGCGCAAACACAATCCTGCCGATTGTAGGGCGGGCTATGACTCGTTACAAGCCATATGTTGCCCGTGTCAAAATAAAGACGCCGAACAATTTAGCAACAGACAAAGATCGAGTCGGTATGTTTTTGGGGCCACCATCTGTGGCGTGTTGTTCTTTTCATGAATGTCTTGCTGACAATACAAACTTGCCGAACGATATGCGGTGTAAAATTGCTCTCAAGAGATGCTGTCTCGGGATAGCCGAGGTGAGCGTTCCTCCCCATCAGTCAGAAAGCCTGATGAGGCCTGCAACGTGGGAGGCAAAAAGTTGCGCAGTAGGGAGGAATGCGAAACACGGTTATCCCGAAGGAACAGCTACGCAGAGCGATTCTCATACATCGAGCCATGAAAACCTACATCAATACAGTATAATACAGTAAAAATCCATCCATCCATTGTCAGCATGTCTTTGGAATGTGGGAGGAAACCAGAGTGCCCGGCAAAAACCCACGCGGCCACGGGGAGGACATGCAAACTCCACACAGAAAGGCACCCGACCCGGGATTCGAACCCGGGTCCTTCTTGCTGTGAGGCGGCAGCGCTACTCACCGCTATGCCACCGTGCCGCCCTAAGACAGTAATAAGCAACTACAAACGATTCCAGTGAATGTAATGTGATGCTTCCGCACGAAGTGTCGTAACCCGTGTGTTGCACAGCCGTCCGCCCATTCAGGTAACCACACATATCCCAGAATTGAATATGCATTATTTATCTTGCCCATCGCTACAAATCACTTCAAGTAGAGTAGCTTTTCCGCATACGTTGAGGATTCTTTTGCTTGAATAGCCTTACAGCAGTGCCTGTGATGAGATGCTCTCTGAACGGTCATATATATTTTTTCAAACAACTGTAAATGCTACATGTAATATTACTTGAGCAATTTTTTACTTTAAAAAAGGCAAAGCATGCATTTAGAATATAACTAATCGGCGCTCTTCCGTGCCACATAAACTCGGGGTGTAGAATGTATCTGTTCATTGATACGTATCGACTCTTAAATCCACGATCCGTAAAATGAATCGT
>JAZEWU010000011.1:4415419-4430175 GCA_036362915.1 Geotria australis | reverse complement strand
AATTAGTAACAAATACATATAGTCCACCAGGCTATAGCTTTCCAGACAAATATTACCAAGTTGTGAACATAATGTATTAAAAAAAATGGCTTAAGGACAAATACTTCCTTTTTTTAATTGTCAAAAGGAGATGGATCACGTTATAGATAACTAGGCACTTTACTGCGGGTCGAACTAAGGACCAATATCTTACAGAAGGGTCCTTCCTTGCCTTTAATCTGGCAGTTCACCAGCACTGATTCAAGAACAACTGACTGCTAATGAGATACTGTATCTCGAAACCGGTCCAGAGTCTGCTTGTACTAATGAATGTATTCACTCCCAGAAAGCTTGAGGCTGGATTGGTTTTATAAACAGTACTCACACTCTTTATACGGAGATATATGAAGCAGACATTGTCTGCTTATCTGTTTGGTCAATCTATACAGCTCACGTTGACAGTCTTATCTAGAGTAAACTCAAATTGTAAAATGAAAGACTGGGAATATCTTGATTGAAGGCTGAACAATGGCTATTTTTTAAGCCACATTGCCATAGTCAATTAATGACTTGAATGGAGAGGCAGCCAGTGGATGGTGGTCTGACACAAACGTGGCGCAGTGAGTGGTGCAGCCATCTTATGTGACAACCTGGGTTCGATTCCCGGCTTGGGTGCCTTTCTGTGTGTGGTTTGCATGTTCTTCCCGTGTCCACATTGGTTTTGGCCGGGTATTCCGCTTTTCCTCCCACAGTCCATAATAAACATCTATCTATCTTAGTATTACAGCAGAACAAAAATACCCAGTGAGCTTGCAGGCTCTTTACGGGATTCCTGCATTGACACAGCAAACGCGCGGATTGAGCACAGAAGCTCGGCGCCGTGTTGGTATCGCCGTTGAGAGGTATTCGTGAGCGGAGCTGCTCGCTTCAGGGAGGAGCACGGATCAGCCGCCCTAATGGGCAGCGCAAGGATCACAGCGAAACGATGTTCCAGATTAAGGCCACCCCGCACGCACACATCAGCGTGGGAAATAGAGATGGGAATCGTTGTTTAACCCAGGTACAAGCCCGTTGAGATACGCATCTCTTTAACACAGAGAACCTGCGGTAATAGAATGTAAATACAAGCAGCGGGGGCAAAAGGCACCGATTCTAATAAACTAAACGGTGTCGCGCTATGGTTGCTCTTCAGAGCTGTTCTTTCGGGATGGGCGCGTCCAGCGATCTCCCTCTCTCGCGACATTTCGCTTCCCACGTTGGAAGCATGATGTTGATGGTGTCACCGTGACATGTGTCTACACGCTGGGGGTGTCCGCACAGCCACAAACAGCCACAGAGGCTGCGGCCCCGCTTAGGAGCCAACACGGCCCATTGAGGGACCCTCAGCCTGGATTTATGAAAAACGAATACTCCACAACGCGTTAACTGCGCTGGCCTTGGTATTCTCTGTAATTTATTTCACACGTTTAGCATGTGTTATTTGCGTCTGTTTTGTAAATCAAACCACGTCTTTAATTAAAAGTAAATTACAGCCTCGTTTCATTCAAGTTGACAAGCATTCTCGGGACACACCTTGAAGCCGAACGATTGCGCGCTGACTCGAATAACAACGCGGTTGCCCGCGACCTTCGCTTCTGTGTAACACGGTGTCGAGTCCAGTTAACCGTTACGGATTACTGCAAATTATAACGAATCACGCCGGTGATAAGAACAATACTGCGCGACGCCCCGTGGAGACCATCGCAATTCGTTTTTCGACATTTAATTAGGCAACGATAACGTCTCTGGATTCCTGCGGCAGCAAGTAAACGCGTAGGGTTTTGCTAATTTTAACTGAGAGGCTTTATGAGTCCGCTTCATATCACGCGACGAAGGAGCGGCCGCGGAAATCGACCCATCGACCCCGTGACACTGGCTCAGTGGCGAGCGTGCGGAGGCACCCAGTGCTGCGGACTTTCCCGTGGTTTGTCAATGTCAGGAAAACGGGCATTTATCTTCCCGCGAGCAGCGTTTGTCCTACCGGACAAGCCGTACAAATGTATATACCGCACGCGCGTGCGCACACACACAAACGGGGTTCAGACGCGACGTGAAACAACGGTTCGATGTTAAACACCGGTACAAACTATAGAACTCTGTGGGCCCCGATTCGAGGTGTAATCTAATACTCGGCGCTCGTTCATAGTGCACGAGGCGGTGCCGCAGCAGTTAGTGAGGGGGGCACCGCTCTGCAAACCTGGCAGCCTGAGTTCACGACTCACATCGGACCAGGGCCAGTCCTGCCTCTCACCCGTAACCCTTGCAACGAAGCAGCGCCGAGCAGCGCCGCCGAGTACGGCGACACGGCCGCCGCGAATGACACGGTACGGGAGGGCCACACAGCGAGTGCATCGACAAGACGGCCGCCATCCAATAAACCGGCGGCGGCGTCGCACGGACGCTTCGTTGCGACGCGCGGGATGACGCCGATGATCGGCGGCGTGCCAACGACTCCTCGGGCGGCACGCTACGACGGCACACGCTGCGGCGGCGCGGTGCGGAGCGACGCGCGACCACCGTGCCGGGGCCGAGCCGCGGGCGTCGATAGTCGACCATTAGCAGGCCTCCCGGCACGACGTAATGTACCAGCGTGGCGCCGTGCCAAAGCGCATGACAGCACTTCGCACCCTTTGCCGTCTGTTGACATGAAACAGGTTTCCGTTAGCTGTGATCGTGTTACCCCTTGGCGTCGTGTCCTCGCTGTGCGAGGTGGCCGCGTGGCTTGGCGGGGTGGCGCGTGGCACTCGGAGATCCCGTGCGCCTCTGCGGTTCCGATGCCGCGCTGCCTAAGTATTGTACAGCGGGTATTAATAATAATGGCATTTTGTAGAGCGCCTTACACCCGAGGATCACAAAGCGCTGCACAAGGGCCGCGGAGAGAACGGCATGTCAACAACGACAGAAAAAAAAACAACTGATTAAATTAAAGTGTGCGTCACGGCAATCACAGCGGTGCTCTGCCGTGCGCCGATACAGCAGCAAGTTACCAAAAGCAAATCCGCAACACGTGTTAAAATAATACTAATTTCGATTGAAAGCCTGATGATGCTTCCAATGTGGGAGGCGAAACGTCACGAGGTACCAAGGGACAGCGCTTGACACGGCTATGCCGAAAGGACAGCTCTGAAGAGCAACCATCGTGAATCGAGCCGTGAAAACCTACATCGGTACGAAGTGACTCCATAGGTACGTGGCTTTTATACTGGGGACGTTCCCTGATATATTATGCGACGCTCGGCCGACTGAAGCATTGCCAGCAGAAGGCTGCGCAGTCTCCAGACAAACGGCAAGAGTAAACATCGGGACAGAGTTATTGTTCGAGTCGAATCCGTTTTTATTCGCAGTCGTTAAAAATGCACATGTGGCTGCGTAACGAGATCATTTACATACATTACAAGTTTTAAAAGTGTTAACATTTTATTTAGGCGATAAAATGCGTGCGACTTGCACAACACGTTTGCGCGGCGCAGTTGAATGTGTCGAGCGAGGGTAGTGCCGCGAATCACATCTCTGCGAGTGGTTGTGGAGGAGGTGGCGCAGCAATCAGACGCAGTAATGCGTTTACTCTGCAATTTGCTGCCAATTATTTCAGGTTATTTTAAATTACCGTCAAAAAAATAACTTACGGCTGCAGTGCAGGACGGCTGCCATGTGGCTCTCATTAATAGCGACGGAGGTTCTCAGCTAATAACAGTCAGAAAATTAGCATTAAATAGGGAGGGCCCGCTGCTGATGTGGAACCTGGTTTTTTTTAAAGCCGTGTTTTTCATGGGTGATTGATGGTGCGCACCCAGCAATTGTAAGAGTATTGTTTTAAGCTGGTCAACACTGCTTCCAGTACCTTGGTAAAATAGCAGCAGTGTTGATTTGTATCTGATTAAAAAGTGTGTAAAAAGAACTGTGCTTGTGCAAACTCTTGAATTAAGTACGTGTATATATCTTGGTAGTTTGGCATAATTAAATCGTGAATACATACAAATATATAGAGACGTAAATAAGGGCAGCACGGTGGCGCCGTGAGCAGCCCTGCCGCCTCATAGCAAGCAGCTCCCTGGTTCGAATCCCAGCTCGGGGGCGTTTCTGTGTGGAGTTTCCATCTTCTCCCCGTGTCCGTGTGGGTTTTCGCAGGGGCACTCCAGTTTCCTCCAAATACTTGCTGCTGCATAGGTTAATTGGCCTGTGCACTAAATTTCTCCCGGTGCCCTGTGATGGATTGGCGTCCCATTCTGGGCATAACCCTGCCTTGCGCCCAGTGTGTTCCGAGATAAGCTCCTGCTCACCGTGACCATGTACAAGATTATGCGGTTTCTGACAATGATCATGATATATATCATTCACTGCGAGACACCAGCGGAGTGGTGTAAACAAAACACGCAGCATCCTGAAGTGCGTGGTGAGCGACATCTAAAGTGGTCTTACTGGGCCCTCTCTTTTACCAACCCACACTGACCAGGGTGGTGAAGTATGGTCAAACAATCCCCTTGACCAACGTAGCGTAGGGAGACCTTCAACCTGCAGAGACTTGACAAAAGGCTGCACGTGTTTCTGTTTAAACATTAGTAACTCACTGGCACTGACAAAAAAAAACACTCGTTGAAGACTGCTTGAGTCGAAACATCAGGTTTTGGCAATGGCTTGAGATCCAACCTTACCGATTATATTTCATGGAATTGAAACGATGCCTTTGTAAAACAAACGCTACCGGAATTAATCAAGTGGAAGACCCAAAAGCCAATGGATTAAATGTTACTTTTGTTTTCAGTCAACTAAAATGTTCTCTTAATTATAATTTCATTAAAAAGTGTTTAACCGAAATAGCAGACTCCTCGTGGATCGTAACCTTATCGTGGCGGGGAGGTTTGCGTGTTCTCAATGAATCTCAGAAATATGTTGCCTGGAGTCTAGCACTCCTGCTAGGGTCTCCCTTGGTGAACAGGTCTGGGGAATGTCCAGACAAATAATGATCTCAAGCCCCTCCGATGAAAGGGGGTTGGCGGTCAGGAAGAGCATCTAGCCGTACAAATTCGGCTACTTCCGAGACAGCGGGCTGCGTTGGAAGTGACGGAAATTATTTTTATTTTAGTGTTTTTATTGCTGCTGTTAGTTACACGTGTTACTTTGTTTAGTAGTTGTTCTAAGAGAAAATAATAATAGCATTTTATAGAGCGCCTTTCACCCCATGGTCATTACTATGTATGTAAGATCATAATATAAACTCCGGATTTAACGGATTTCCGGTGAAACGAGGTTTTGCTGTGTTCTCACACGTGTGGTTTCTCTGCCCGCATTGTGAGCTCAACAAAGTTTTTTTTCCAGAAATATAAAATGTAATGTAAGCTTAAAAATAAATACAAATCAATAACTGCACGCTCTTCCACCCCGCATTACCATATAACCACGCTTACAAGCCAACTTTTAACAACCACAATTACTAAAAGTCACCCGCAATCACGTGCACAATTAATTCAATAAATTGCTGGAATAACATTGCCGTTGTTTACAAAAGAGGATCACATTTTAGGCGTACACACGAACACAACGTCGCAGCTTCTCCGCTCAGCATATGGAGTGCTGGGGGCCGATCCAGTACTGACGGTTGCTATTCGAAGCTGTTGAAGAGCAATCACAATGTAACGAACCTACACACACACACAAATACCACATAGGTGTGTCGCACACCAAAGCATGATCCCATTAACCTGCACTGCCCCAACTTGTCCCGGTATAGCTCCTGATGGGTGAGGTTCGCCACTGAGGCATCCAATAGGAGCACGGAGCTCGGCAATGGGATTCAAACTCGGACGCTGCTGCTTAATGGCACGCTCCATCCACCTCGTGTACCCGATAGGGATGTTTAAGCCCGTCAATTGTGCGGCTTTAGATTGTCAGCTGTGTCGTGTTTTAGTGGTGCCAGTGGAAATGCCTCTAAGTGTTTGCACATTATATAGAATATTTACTTTATTTCTCAAACGCCGCAAATTATATTTTCACTGCGCACGTGTTGCATGGAAACCCCAAAGGCGCCGCGTCAAACGCAGCCAACTTAGACAATTCAATGATTGATAGATCTCCATACAATTGATATTATTAACTGTATGAAACACACCTGCCATGGGAAACGTGTTAGGATCTCGGCCAGCCTCTCCGTATCCCCCACGTGTGAATTACAGAGTTCAAGGATGCACTCGGGGCCCTCAAAAACAAAAGGAAATAGATGGCGCGGGGAACAAAGCCGACGTGGAACAAGGAAAGGGAACAATGGGGCCACCGGCACGTGTTCCCATATTTCCTCTGCAATGCTGTTCGCATTAATATAATGAGTAAAACGCGCGTGTATTGCGAAAATCAACCTTTTCTAAATGCTACCACCAGCCAGCCAGCCCTCTTTGTTGTTTACCTCTTGCTCACGACGGAATCAACATTTTTCAGTGAAACGTTTTCTCTTGCTAGGCATCGCTGTGATTTTGCCAAAACGGAAAGGTTCGCTTTTGGCAACCCACACACACACACACAAACTGGCTTGGCGCCTAGCCTTGCTTACGTTGTGCCGTGCGTGCTGCATTCTCGGCCAACACTGGGGAAACGTTCATTGTGTGAAGCAAATAAGCATATGCGTGTGCACGTGTGCGTTAATGTGCGGGTGTGTGCGAGTGTGTGTGCGGAGCACTGGTGCGGCGGTTCGAGTGCTGCACGGCGAACCTGGCAACCGCAGTTGAATTCCCGCTCACGGCCAACATCGGTGATGATTGTCCGCACCGGTTCTGGGCTTCCCCTAGGTCGACTCAGCCTCAAATGAGTACCTGGGCGGCGTGTTAACATCGCCACCAGGGAGACAAAGGCGGTTGTGAGTGGTGCTGGCCACCTACACGCTCATAGGTGCTCGCTAACAGCACTTGGCCTAACAGTCTCCTAAGGCTATACGGGGGACCTTTGTCTTTCTGTTTTGTGGGCATAGTAGTATGGCGAAGAAGGTGGTTAGCTCACTACACTAAGATCCCAGAATGCGAGTTTTGAGTTTAACTAAACATTCCGGTGGTAACGAAAAGGTTAAGATCTAAAAAATGGCCCCTCAGTGCCTTGCGACGGACTGTCGTCCCACCCTGGGTACAGCCCTGCCTTGCGCCCTGTGTCTGCCGCTGGGATTAGGCTCTGCTTGACCCCCATCACGGGATTAAAACGGAAACTGGCAATGACAGATGTCTAGCCCGGGGCAGACGTGTGCCTGTTTATCACAACCGTCCACAGAGCCGCTGTAAATGCATACACAGGAGTTCGTGGGGGGTACGGCAGCCCGTGTCCCCGTTAGGACAACATTTACGGATAAACTCGAAGGCTTTCGTGATCAATGTTATCCATAGTGAAGCTCTGTTTATGAGTTAAGGTCATGTGAAAAGGTGCGTACGTGTTGTGCACCCAGCGTCATCAGGGTATATGGAAAGGCGCTGGGTGGAACTTCCAGCGAAACGTCGGTAACATCTTCGAAGGTAAGTGCTGTTCGTTTCTCCAACATATCGACGGGTGCGCAACACTTATACACCTTTTCACATGACCTAAACTCATAAACAGAGCTTCACTATGGATAACATTACGAATGTACGAGCGCTGATCAATTGACCCGCACATGACAACAACCCCCGGGGGTGTGAGGCTGCTACACAACCCAGCCAGGAGTGCAACGACACAGCTCGGCTCGGGTTGCAGGCCAGCCGATCACATTACACTTCGAGGATGCGGCAAATGAGCACGGAATAAAATAACGCGGCGCGGAAAATTACGGTGATGTTTCCGGCAGGCGTATGACATGCACGGCGTGGAGCACGCAGCTACGTCGGATCGGCAAAACACGCAGCGGCTAAGATGTTGTCATGATGGTTGTTGCTCTTGAGACCTGTTCTTTTGGGTAAGCCGTGTCGAGCGATGTTGAGTGATCCATCGCCTGATGATGCTTCCAACGTGATGGGCGAAACGTCGCGAGGGAGAGAGGGAGGGAGAGGGAGATCGCTCGAGACGGCTATCCCGAAAGAACATCTCTGAAGAGCAACAATCCTGAAGCGAGCACAATGTTGTCCTTGCAAATCCTGTGTTACGATTCTATCGACGGAGCAGCGCTGTGGTTAGGAGGTGGTGAGTTCAAATGCCACCGACGGGTCAGCTCAGCCCATCATCCCCCCCCCGGGATAAACTTAAGAATTCCACCACTTAGAGGGAACTCAACAGCGGTCGTCGTGTGGAGAGACTGGCCCCCACCACAGAAACGTAGAGATGCGCGCCGCCTCATGCTCATCTCATCGGGGATACACTTTTACTTGTCCATCAACGCTGACGCATGGATAATTCAGCGGCAAACAGCGTGTCGTGCATTTGTCGTGAGTGTTTTTCTTTCTAAAAAGAGGTTCCAGTACACTGTAGGTTCCGCCAGCGTGTTGTGGTCAAGCTAACCACAACTCCTGAAACCGATAATGAAACACTTCCTTGTGCACAAGGCATAGTTTCGGATGCAAAGTTCCCATACAGTGCGTGTGCCTCGGGTGATTTGAATATTACGCTTTGTGACAAATCGACACCTTTACCCAGCAAAGCTCAGCTGGGTCTTGAATGCATTTCCTTTTTGAAAGAAAGCCATGCTGATGATGCTCAACCAGAATTGTGTTGTTTACTTTTAACCTGTGTGAATAAAGTGTAAGGTGTGGAGAAGACCCAGCCGTGTATGGGGGGACAACGTGGCGCGGTGAGTAACGCTGCCGCCTCACAGCAAGAACACCTGCGTTCGATTCCCGCAACGGGTGCTTTTCTGTGTGGAGTTTTCATGTTCTCCCCGAGTCCGCGTGGGTTTTCACCGCGTACTCCGGTTTACTCCCACAGTCCAAAATGCATGCTGCCCAGGTTATTTGGCCTGCTGACTAAATTGCCCCCGGTGCCCTGTGATGCTCTAACTTTCTTACCCATCCACGCTGGACAACTGTTAAAAACATCTGCATAGCTCAACAGTTCCTTCTAGCTTGGATACAAAAAAAATGACTTGACAACGCACACGCGTTCTGCAAACTCTTTAACCTTCTACCTGTGCTGCCCCCTACAGTCACATATTTAAAACACAGAATCCAAAGGTAAGACACACCTTGCTTCGTACTGATGTCGGTTTTCACGACTCGATGTCTGGGAATTGCTCTCCAAGGCTGTTGTTATTTTGGGATAGCCGTGTCGGGACATCATCAGGCCTGATGATGCCTCCAACGTTGGAGGCGAAACATCGCGAAGGGGAGACAAGGAACACTCGACGCTGCTATCCCGAAATACCAGCAACGGAGAGCAATCATCACACCTGACAATGCAATTCATGAATGTGCTGAAATGTTCCAGCACATATGCCTGAGGCTTAAAATAAAAACACAGTGGTGAGTAGTTTGGCATCGCCTGAGTGACACTAAAAGTCGTAATTGCTAAGCAGATTGTTAAGTACTACAAATATAAAGATCCCCCGTACGGCCTTAACAGACTGCAGGGTCAAGTGCTGTTAGCGAGCACCTATGAAGGCCAGTACGGCACAGGAGGGAGTGGGTCGCCAGAACCACGCCCAGCCGCCTTTGTTTCGCGAGTGTTAATATTTTCAAACCGAACAAGGTACTCATTTGATGCTGAGTCGACCTAGGGGAGGCCCAGGACCAGTTCAGAAAATCGTCAATGGTGTTGGCCGTGAACTCCGGTTTCCTCCCAAAGTCCAAACGCATGCTGCTGCATAGGTGAATTGGCCTGCGGACTAAATTGCCGGGGATAGGCTCCGGCTCACCGCAACCCTGTACAGGATCAAGCGGTTTCTGACAATGGATGGATATTGATGGCATTCGAACTCGGGTCGCCAGGCTTGTGTAGCCCAGGGCGCTAACCACCGAGCTACCGCTGCAACAGACAACGATGTCCAGAAGCTGACCATCGTGCTTCGAAGAATCGCAAAGTAGAAGAAGAAGCACAGCTCCCGCGCGCGTTGCTGTGCGTCTCGTTATCTTAACGGCAGCCAGCCATCAAACAAAACAACTCTCACACAGAGCCCCGCGCAATGAACACAGTATTTTCACTTCCTGCCCGTGTGTGTGTAACGGACACAATAGCAAACCAAAACAAACCGTACACGCACACAAAGCAAAGATAAACATCCCCCCCCCTGACTCCCTTGTACAGCCTTTAGCGAGCTGTCGGGGGCAAGTGCTGTTTGCGAGCACCTATGGTAAGGCCGGTACGGTACACGAGGAAGTCTGTGGCCAACGCCACGCCCAACCGCCTTTGTCTTCCCAGTGCCGATGTTTGTACACCATCCCTTGTCAGAAACCGCTTGCTTAATCCTGTACAGGGTCGCGGTGAGGCAGAGCCTATCCCGGCAGATACAGGGCGCAAGGCAGGGCTATACCCATTATACGATGCCAGTCCATCACAGGGCACGGGCGGTAATTTAGTCAGCAGGCCGATGAACCTATGCATCAGCATGTCTTCGGACTGGGAGGGAACCGGAGTGCCCGGTGGCGAAAACCCACGCGGACACGGGGAGAACATTCAAACGCCACACAGAAAGGCACTCGAGCCGGGATTCGAACCCGGGACGGCTTCCTGTGAGGTGGCATACGCATGCTAGTGTATGTGCATGCCAATACACACATTGCACACATACATTATACGCAAACCCACAACCTAATAAATGCCCAGTCAAAGTGCAATGCACACCACGCTGATAAAACGTTCGGTAAAGCAATACAGCTGTGTTAGCATTTGCACCGATGCATTGTTTAATGGGCAGATGCGAAGCTCTCAGACCCTCAGACAAAGCACACAAACCGACGAGTGCCCCACACGCTTGTTGACAACGCTCAGGCGCGAGTGCCACACACGCCACAAGTGTCTGCTTTTCAACTTCACGCAATGCGGGTTTGCAGTCATGTACACGTTTCCGAGTTTATGTCAGCAGAGCGGTGTTGCTGTGCCTCTAAGCTCTGGGTTTGTAGATATTAAGATATTATTATATTAAGATAGAGATCAAGGCTGGTCCGCATGTCCTGTGACCCCCCCATTTCATAGTTGTTGGTTTTTTCCGGTTTGTGACCTTTCATGAGCGCACACGCTCACTTCTAGCCTTTCTTCAATAGTACGTGAACTCGTATCAGCCATCTGAAATAAATAAGGGTTTTTTAAAAACAGAAATGAATGAGCACGGGTGAACAAGAGATAGGGGTCAATTAAATGGGGCGGTCACAAGACATCTGGACCACCCTGTAAGAGTATATCGTAGTCAGCGACTCACTCGGTAGTTCATTGGAGCAAGCAGAGCTCAGTCATTCGTCCACTTCCCACGTAAGGTAGGACCCATTATCTATGGACATTCCTGCCACGCGAGATTGGCTCGATCATTTAAACCTTCCCAGCATCACAGCTACATATTCAAAACCTGGCTCCAAACAGCGTTAAACTGATACATTCACATACCCGGCGTGGCTCATTGACAATCGTAACCTCAGGGAGGGCTTAGTCATTCAACGAATTAGTCAATACCTCACAGTACTTCATCCAAGTTATTATTATGATCCCCTGGGCAGTGTTCATTCCAACACCTGGTCGAATCACATTTAGTGTAAAGTTTACTCGTCCAAAACTTGTCGCAAGCAATAACGCATTCGCAAACCTAAAATTACCCATTCCATCGCGGTTTAATTCACAGCCCAGCACCGAACTAGGTCCACCAACTCACTGCGCGAGTCTCGTTAATTCAAACCCTGGCACACGGCAAAAATCATTCATCCAGGTTTCATTAATTCATTCATTCGAATCTTGGCAGCTAGCAGTACTTATTCAACAGGGCAGGGTTCAATCACTTGCAACTCAGAAACAACCCATAACTAATTGATCGGTCTGAGTCCATTCATTGGCTCGCCATCCCCACACAGGACCCGTTCATTCTGCAGCATGACACCAGTGTGAAGCTGCGGTGTGTCGGAAAGCCTCGGCCACACATCCCCAGGGCTCGCTAGATGCTCTCAAGTTCGACTTGGCTCGTATTGCTCATGCATGGTTTCAGTTTTCTGGACCGTTGCTCTCTTCCTGCGATTTCTGTATTCTATGAAAGTTGCAACATCACTCGCGCGGCAACTGGGACCTCAATCTGGACCCAGCATCCCCTAGGTCCACGCGGTCTTGTCTGTCTGCTGCAAGAAATAACGCACTTTACAATTCCAAGAGTTGCTTTTCAGCTGTTTGCGCGGCGCCGCATCGGTCGTACGTCAGAGTTTGTATCCATCCGTAAACTCAAGAGTCGAGCAGCGACCGTTTGTCTCTGTTGGTAGTAACTCCACATTTCCATGGCAAGGAGCCAGTCTTTACGCGTGCCGACCAATAATGTTCCAGAATACCGTATGCATGTGTATGCTATTGCAGGCTACGACAAGGCAAGCTCCGGGGATTTGTGAGTCACCTGTAGGAATGTGTCGCCATGCTGTGTAAATACGCTTGAAACTTGTCTCACACTTCGAACTATCGTGCGACTAACACCGCGCGTGCTGTGCACACACACATACAGAGTGCATGTAGATGCAATTAAAATATAAACGACTTTGACGCACACACCCAGTTTGAAGTACAGCGGCTTGAGGCTAAGGACGTTCGCGAAGCACTCAGTAGCGCTGCGTTCTCCCGCAAATAAAGCGACGAGGAAACCCGGCAGACTGGTCTACAGTCTGGGCGAGCCACTGTCCAGGGCGGCCCGCGCTATCACCCACACAGCCACAAAACTCGCCGCGTGCCCCCCACACTCCCCGATGCATATATGCCCCCCCAAATCGTAGCGGTGCCTACCTCCTCCCAGGAGTGCCTCCAAGCTCCATGCAAACCCCACCACACGCCGAGTGCGGTGCCCGCAGCCCACGTGTCAACCCCTCCGCAGGAGTCCCGTCAAGAGCTTGCAAGCTCACTGGGTATTTATCTACTGTAGTAATAAACATCTATCTATCTATCTACCTCCAGTACAGTCAACAACACGCTCCTCCGACCAATCACATCACGCGTGTGCACCCCACACCCTCTCGCGTGCATCCCACAACAGCCCCCCACAAATCCCACGTGGGCCCCCCCCGCCCAAATCCCTCTACTCCTCTGGCACCTCGGCAACACGCTCCGCAACCCACTCGCATTACCGACGCGCATCCCAACCGCTGCCCTCCGAATTCCCCGCGGCCGCCTCGTCCGGCATCGCATCCCGTGCACCTGTCACGCTCAACTCGAAATCGTCCCCGCTCGCATCCCCCCCGTGACCCCGGCTTGTCGCTCCCGTCTCCATCCCGCGCGACCCACCGGCGCCCCTCACCTGTCATCGTAGCAGAAGTCTGCACCCAGCGAGTTGGCGTAAACTCCCGCGGCCAGCAGCGAGCACAGCGCCTCCCCGAGTCGCCGCGGCACGCCGTCGCTTCCCTCCGCCGGCATCGCCCCCCGCAAGCTCGTCCTCATGACCGGCCCCCCGTGGCAGCCGCCGCCACCGCCACCCCCCGAGCCGCCGCGGTCGAGACGGGGTTAAATCCCGAGCGGCGAAGACGCGAGAGCGCGGCGGCACATTCAAGAGCCTGCGTTGGCCGGCCGTCGAGGATCGAGAGAGATCGCCTCTCGCTCTCACTCCCCGTCTCCCCCCACGACGCGCAGCAGCTACAAACTTCCTCCACGTGTGGCGGGTTCAAGCCCCCACCCAGGCGCTCTCTACAAGAGACTCACGGCGCGCGTTTAACCGGGTGTCTCTCACGGAGCGAGTCTCACCCTGGATCTCTGTCTCCCGGAGGAGTGTCTCGCTAAGCGTCTTTCGCCGCGCGTGTCTCTGTCGCCTGGTGTCTCTCCCCAGCGCGTCTCGCCTGTGTCTTTTGCTGGATGTGTGTCAACCTGAACGTGTCCCCGGCGTCTCTCTCTCATTCGGCGTCTCGCCCTGGGTGGTCTCCCGGGTCAGCTTTCCCGGTTGCTGCTCTTGAAGAAGTCTCTGTCACCGGCCTACCCACCCCCGTGCGTCCACGTGCTCGACTTGCGTTGCAGGTGTCTCTCACTGGGGATGCCTGCAGGCGCCCGGTGTCTCCAGACTGCCCTCTCTTCAAACTCACTCACCCGGCTGTCTCCCGTAACTCACTTTCCCAAGAAGCGTCTCTGCTTGCAAAGTTAATCTTGACAATTACTCCTCTCGTCGTCTTGACAAAATCTCTCTCCCAGGCTGTCTCTCTTGAAAGTCTTGATTAGTGCCGGGTCCTCTCTGTCTCTCGATGGTCACTCTCGATGGTCACTAGACAGCACCTCTTCCGAGTGTCCCTTGACAGTTTCCGGCTGTCTTCTTGGCCAGTCCCTCTCCGGGGAGCCTCTCAAGTTAACCGTCCTTCTCCCGAGAGACGCCTCAGCTGCCGCAGCAGCCGTTTCACTGCCAGCGGGAGGAGACCTCTGCCCAGTCAGTGGCTATCCCCGGCGGTGAGCGCCGCAGCTGCTGCTCCTTAGCGACGCTCCCGCCGCCGTCCGTGCGAGGGTCGCGGCCGGGGTCAGCATGGTTCCTGCGACCCGCCGCCCTTGGCCCCGCGTTGCTGCACGTGGAGCTCGGCGCACGTGGCCGGGCGCCGAGCCGGCATACGCAGGGAAGGCGCACCACGACGCACGCGCGAACGGAACGCACGGCACACACGCTCGCTCGCTCATCCACCGACGCTGCAAGCCGCCCCGCTGCGCTCAGCTTTTATAGCCAGGGA